>CAUYQV010198296.1:0-36324 GCA_963574575.1 Galagoides demidoff | reverse complement strand
CCCAGCCCAGGCCCGCCAAACAACAATGATGGCTGCAACCAATGGCTGGACGTTGTGGCGGACGCCTGTGGTCCCAGCTACTTGGGAGGCGGAGGCAGGAGACTCCCTTGAGCCCAGGAGTTGGAGGTTGCTATGAGCTGTGATGCCATGGCACTCTACCCAGGGGGATAGCTTGAGGCTCCGTCTCAAAAAAAAATAAAATAAAATAAAAAAATAAAGTAGCTGGGACTATAGGTGCCTGCCACAACACCCGGCTATTTTTAGAGACAAGTCTTGCTCTAGCTTAGGCTGGTCTCAAACTCCTGAGCTCAGGTGATCTACCTGCCTTGGCCTCCCAGGCTATAGGATTTTAGAGATTAGAAGAGCCACAGGATCAGCCAGTCCAGGGTGTCTCTTATTTATTAGCTGTTATTTGCAAATGGAATTGCAGCACATAGCCTCCCTCTTCTCTCCTATATAAAAACCAGGTAAAACGTGGGACCTGCTCCTCAAAAAGTAAAATGTAGAATTATCCCATAATCCAGCAAGTCCAGTCCTAGTTATAAACCCTAAAGAATTGAAAATGGGGACTCCAACAGATCCTTGTACACCAATATCAATGACAGCACAATTTGCAATGGCCAAAAGGTGGAAACAACCCAAATATCCATTGACAAATGAATGGGTAAACAAGACGTGGTACATCCATGTGATGGAATGTTAGCCATTAAAGAGAACAGGATTCTGATACCTGCTACAACGTAGGCGAACCTTGAAAACGTGCTCAGTTAAATAAGACACAAAAGAGCAAATGCTTCATGATTCCCCTTGCATGTGGTATCTAGAACAGGTAATTCATAGAGCCAGACAGTAGAGCAGGGTTACGGGGCCTCTGGGAGGGAGGAGTGGGGAGTTACTGCTGAATAGTTACAGAGTTTCTGCTTGGAGTGATGACAATAGATAGTGTTGGTGGCTGCAGGACATTGGCATGTACTTGATGCCACTGAATTACACTTAAAAATGGTTAAAATAGCGCAAAAAGGGAGGGACCACCTGGATCCCCATCCCTTACTCTTCCTTTGAACCCCTCTGCAAGATGCTATCTGAGAGCCTCATCTAGTCTGAATCTTTCCTCCTCTGCATGGGAAGATGGAGGCCCAGAGAGGTGTGTCATTTTCTGGGGTCACACAGCTGGCTGGTAGGAAAGTGGGAATAGAAATAAAATGGGAGTAAGTCAGAACTGCCAGGGCTCTTTTCCCTGCACCACGTTCCTCTCTTGGGAGGATGCCACCTTCCACTACCATCAGACCCCTAACCTGGGGGCAAGACATGCATGTTCTCAGAAGCTTCTCTGACGCTGGGCACCAAACGGGGACCTCAGTGGTACGGCCCAGAGAGAGGGTCCAGTGCTCCCCTTCTCTCTCCGGGGCCAAGCCTCAGTCCTGCCTTTCTTAGAATCACAAGCCCCTTGCCCTCACTCATCCTTCCCTATGGTGAGGCTTAACCATCTCTACCAGCCCCAAAGAGAAGGCACCTTAAGATGCTGATCTAAAAATCTCAAAGTCTCTTAAATGACAGATGTGGAAGCTGACAGGGGAGGACAGGGAAGGGAGACTGCCTCCTTTGCGTCTCTCCCTCCTGTGCAGTGCCCACAGTGTTTCTGCAAACCCAGGACAGCCCAGTGCTAGGTGCTCCACCTGCTGGCTTCTGGGCAGTACTGGACAGAGGCCCAACCTGCTCCTGGGTCCAGCCGGGCTCCATCCTGGCTCTGGGTGGGATAGAAATTTCTAGAAGCAAAAGGAAAGGCTTGGGAAATGAGAGGAAGAGCCAACCATTGGCCTTGGAACTAAAGGCCACTATCTTTCCAGGGTCAAGAGGCCATCTAGGGATGGTGGATATCAGGAGGGGAGCCCACAAGTTCAAGGGCATACACATGTATGACCAGTGGAGTGGGAAAAGGACTGGACCCAGTGGGCTGTGGTGCACCCAACTCCTGCAGCTTCCAAGGAGTCAACCAGAGTGGTGAGGCGATCGTTGCTACTGACATGGGAGGTCATAGCCCCAGAGCATTGTTGGGGAGCTTGTCACAAAGTCAGAGGAGAAATCAGCTCAAGACTCACAAGCTCCACTTTTCCTTCCTGTCCATTGATACTCCCTGGAGCACACCCTAGGCCCTGTGGGTGCCAAATACAGGTTAACACCCTTCCCAGCATCCCGGTACAGGGCCAAGGATAGGAAGTTCCTTCTCAGTCCAAAAGGGCTCATGTGGCACCTTGTCCTGTGGTCCACAGAGGGCGCCTCCATGCCCCAGCAGATGGATGCCTTTCATCAAAAGTGGTGAGGCCAGGCGTGGTGGCTCACACCTATAATCCTAGCACTCTGGGAGGCCAAGGTGGGAGGAATGCTTGAGCTCAGGAGTTTGAGATCAGCCTGAGCAAGAGTGGAGACCCTGTCTCTATTAAAGGTAGAAAGATTAGCTGGGCATTATTGCAGGCACCTGTAGTCCCAGCTATTTGGGAGGCTGAGGATCACTTGAGCCCAGGAGTCTGAGACCACAGTGAGTTATGATGACACCATTGCACTCCAGCCTGGATGACAGAGCAAGATGCTATCAAGAAAGAAAAGGGAGGGAGGGAGAGAAAGAAGGAGGGAGGAAAGAAGGAAGAGAAGAAAGAAAAGAAAAAAGAAAAACTGAAGTGGAGGAGGAGCTATCTCTGGACTTTTCCCACAAGTCACCGGTTCATTCTCTCAGTGGATCCACTAGTTGTCTTGTGTCTCCAGCAGGAGTAGGGAGCATCTTTGTTCACGTGCAAGGGGACAGAAGGGTGGGGGTGGAGAGTCCACACACTGCAGAGGCCTGCTGTTGGGGTCCCCATCTGCACATGGACCCAGGCACACAGACTAGGCCCAGAGAGGCCATGAGTGTGTGGAGTAATGGAGGGACCCGTCCTTCAGAGAGCAGGTTAAAGTCTTCCCTTGGTAAACAAAGTCATTTACTCCCGTTGGCTCCACACACACACACTGAGCGACGACAGGACTCTTAGTCTGGCAGCATTCCAGGTGTAGGGAACATGGAAATGAACAAAGCCACACCCAAGGGGCTCCAGACTAGGAGGCTCCTGTCAGTGAGAGACCAACAAGCATTTCTCAAGCACGGACTGGGTCTGGGTGCTGTGGGTGCCGTGAATGGGTAACAGACGGCTCCGAGGTACTTGCAACTTACACACCAAGTAAGGGCCAGGCCCGAGAGCACCTGCTAAGGGCAGCAACCTAGAGTGAGGCAAGCGGCCTCTGCCGTTGTGGTTGGAAGGCTCCACCAGGAGTGGCTGCTGAGCTGGGGGACAATGGTCAGTGTCCTCAGGTGGAGCCCAGGCAAGGAGGTGGGAAAGGGAGCAACACCTAGTCACCCCAGCCAGGGCCTAGGGGCCGTACTGAGGAGTAGAGGGGGGAAGCAGCTAGAAAGGGGCCCAGGGTGCCAGGCTGTATTCAGGCTTCCTGTGCTGGGCTTTGGAATATTGACCCATTAGCCACGTGCAGAATGGGACAAGGGGCAGGCACTAGAGACCCAGGGCTGGGAAATCAACTGGGAGGCCAGTGTGGTATTAATGCCATGGAGGCTCTGGGCAGTCTGCCCGTTGGGCAGCTGGGCCAAGAACTATCCACCCAGGTCAGTGGGGTCTGTGGTACCATGTCCTGGCAGAGCCAGAGCCCAAGGAGAAAACAAAGTCTAGAATTCAGTTTGGAGACCTCGGTCTAGGAGCTAAGAGCTGAATGACACATTAGGCCCTATCTTCCCCGGGAACTTTCTGGGGAGGATGAGCCAACCCGGAAGCTTAGGGGAGAGAGTGGAGATGCCACCTGCTGAGGGAAGGCTCCAAGAGGCTAGCGCTCCAGGCCACCAGGTAGGGAGGGCTCTCAGGACACATCCTGGGGCATGCGGTACTGGCTTCTGCTTCCCATATTCCTGATGAGGTCCCTGTGGAGGCTCAGCGATGTGCTTGAACAGACTGAGTGATAATACCCTACCCTTCCTCTGCGTGTTCCCTCTTTCACTCCTCACTGGGTGGGGGCTCGGCAGGCACCCCAAACCTTCAGTTCCCAGGGTCTTCCCTCCATGACATCTCTCTGTCCATACACAATGGCACCTCCCTGCACTGACCTGTCTCCCCCACAGTGAGCTGCAAAGGTGGCTCCTTCTTGCCTGAGACCCAGGGGCTGGGTCTGTCCCTTAGGTTGGCTTGGCTGGAATCTGGACCATAGGACTTTAGCCAGCCCTTCCCAGGCCTGTTACCCTATATGGTGTCACCAAGATCGCTGTGAGAGTGGCAAGAGCAGGAAGGTTGCCGTCTAGGATGAGTCTGAGGGGAAGGGGGTGTTCGAGGACATGGTCCACACACACACGAAGAAAACCACAGTAAAAAGACATTCCTTCTCATCAGGCAGGAACCTTGAGGACAAGTCACAGGAGCCAGGGTGTGGGGGCGTCTCTTCATTGTCCTCTCCCTAAACTCCGAAACAACTCACTGGCACTGCCAGCCAAGTGACCACTTCTACATTCTATGAGAGACTTTAACAACACCCGTCTGTCCCCAACTTCTAGAGGTTTCCTTTCAGGGCCAAGTGGGGCCCTCAGAGGAGGTGGCACACCTGCCGGGACCACCAGAGAGCCCAGGAGGGCCCAGTTCTGGGTAGCCAAGGTAGGAAGGGCAGGGTGTGGACAGAAGTTCAAAGCCAAGGGGCCAATCAAAGACCAAGCCCCCAGACAGAGGAAAGAGGCTGCCAGCGCTGTGCTCCATCCCAGGGAGCCCTGTGGGGTGTTTCTCTGGGGAGAAAAGGAAAGAGAGGGAAGGGGTGGGGAGGGCGGGGCAGAGCTTGGCTGGAATGTTACAGCTTCTGTTCTCCAAAGCAGCTCCCTGAGTGCCTGGCCTGCGGCTCTGGCTGATCTGATAAGATGTGACAAGGCGGCCTGAAAAATGTTGAAACCTGTAAAATGTTTAAACCTGTTTTTTGTTGTGTTGTGAGCATGAAGGGGTTTTTTTTTTTCTTTCTTTTTTTTTTTTTTATTTCCATTTTACAGGAAAGTGGAGCCCATCAGAGTGGAGAAGGGGAGGAGGGGGGAAGAGAAGAATTGTCCCCTTCAGCCAAATTGGGGGGCAGGGCATAGAGCAGGCTGGGGGACCTGGGGAGGAAAGGTGGTAGGAACTGGATGAGAAGGGGGGGAAGAGGTCTGAGAAGGGTGAGGAAGGAGGAAGGCAAGGGATGGGCAGCAGGAAGGGGTCCAGCAGCCCTGGCCTGCCCTACGCACTCAGAGAACTCTGCAGAGCTGTGAGTCCTTCCTCCAGGCAGGGAAGACTCTGAACCCAGATGACATCCAGAGAAGGATAGAAGGGAGGGGCCTCACCTCTCAGACCTTGAAGATCTCCCTGACAGGCACCAAGCCCATAGGTTGACATGTGTTTCCAGGTGACCACAGAGAGGAAACAGCCCCCAAATACACGTGCCAGGGACTGAGTCATTTTCTCATCTTTGCCAACCAGCTCAAAACCCATAGGAGAGCCCAAATGACCTCACAGTTGTTTGGCTAGAGTGCCAACCCTCTAGAGCCAGCTATGGTGCAGCCTCTGCCTTCAGATGGGCAGAGATTATAGTCTTTATTTCGCAGACAGGATGGCTGAGGCCACAACATTCCCATCACCCAGTTTTGGGTGATTCTCTTATAGTTCCCTCCAAAATGGCCAGTCTTGCCAACTCAGAGATACTAAGCATTCCAGAAGCCTTGGGGAACTAGGTGTCTTTGGGGTCCTCATCAGGTACAAGGTAGATGTTCAATAAAGATCTGTTAAACAACAGTCTCTGCCCAAGGAGACTCTCTGCTAGTTGGGGTTGGGAGAGTGGGGCAGAAGAGTACCCTGGAGAGGCTTTAGAATCATTTTGTAAAAGGCCTCATGTCTTATTCTATTATAGCATCAGGCCATAAAATGTCAAAGCTGGGTGGGACTTCAGATGTTATCTAATCCAGTTTCTTGGGAGAAACTGAGGCCCAGAGAGGCAATATGACTTGCCCAGTTTTCCTCCACTGGTTGAAGGAGGTACAGGGAGCACAGCCCAGGCCTTCTGACTCCCAACCAGAACTCTATCTCCCGCACACCATGCAGATCCTTCTGGAAGCCTCCCAGACCTAACTGAGGGCTGAGCTTCACGCAGCCCCTGCGTATTATGTGCCTAGCGTGAGTGAGATGTAGCCTCCCTCATCCTCAGTGGCCCCCACTGTAGAGCAGGAGAGACGTTCTACAGGTGAGCATGGTCAGTGGCAGAGTGTGAGAAGTCCCATTTGGGGTGGAAACCCCAAGGACTGGGCAAGCTGAGGGGAGAGGGACTGGGATCAGGTGAATAAGATGTCTTCAAAGAGTTGACATTTGAGCTGGGCCTTAAAGATGGCCTCTTGCCATCTGCTTCTTTGCCTCCCACTCCACCAATCAGAATTCTAATTCTGACTTTCCCTAAACCATCTTTAGCTCATTGCAACCTTATAGCACTGCTTCCTGAGCCCTCCAGCCCCTCGGTTACATTAGGCAGAGGCATGCCTCCCTATTTACAGGTTGGGAAATGAGAACCTAACAGGGTGAGGTTGCTTGTTCTGAGAAGCCAAGTCTGTCGGTTCCCACGCAGGATTTTGCCGGGTCCACACCCTGCCCTACCTTCAACCCCAGTTCTAGTAAAAGACAAGAGAGAGCCTGCCCAACCTTCTGGTTTACTTCGGACTCCTATTCATCCCTCATGGTCCGTTTTTAAGATCCCCTCTTAATATCTCCAGTTTAAACTCTTCCCTCTGATCATATCCCCAGCTCTTATACACTCCTCAGGAGTAACCTTAAATGTACTTCTTTGAATTGTCCATTGATTCACTGAGGTTTTTGAAAGGGGTAATCCTTTCAGTCATTTATAGATATTGAGCCCGTGTACATACTAACACACAGTATCCCTGCAAGGACCTCCCAGCCTCCTCTGGCTGCACTAAGCGGCCCCACCTGAGTGCCCACTCATCTCCTCGCCTCTCCCAGGCCCTGAAGGCTGCATCTGCCACACGCTAAGGGCAGGTGATGGCCCTGCTGGCTCTTGGGGCCTTTTTACACAGCTGCTAGCTCGAAGCCTGGAAATCCTTTGTTTGAATCTTAGAAGCAACCCAGTAGGGAACACAAAAAGCTGCTTGGCTGGGAGCTCACTCTGAGAGCAGCTCCCCTGGGCTCCTCAGAGAGCCACCAGCCTGCTGTGTGTCTTCATTCAATAAACACTGATGCTGGGCCAGGCCCTGTACTGGTTGCTGGGAGCATGCTGCGTGGGGCACTCCTAGCCCTGTGAGAACTTCCAGCTGATCCTGGAGCTGCCTTGGGTAGTCTGTCCTCCTTCCCTATGGGGGCCCAGGTGCCACCTACCCTTCCTCACACAGGTGGCTTCATCTACCTCAACTGTCCCTTATACTATGCTCTTCTGAAGACCAAGGACAGTCATCAACCAGCTGACTGCTGGGGCCAGGGATGCAGGCTGTGTACTATAGCAGCCAGATCACTTAGGATGGTTCAAAAGAGGCAAACACCTGGGCTTCAACATCTGCCATGCTGGGTCAGATCCTTTGGGGAGGAGTCCAAGAAACCGGATCATTAAAAATCTCCCCTTAGGCTGGTGGCTAAGGCACCAGCCACATACTCCTAAGGTGGCGGGTTTGAATCCAGCCTGGGCTCGCCAAACAACAATGATGGCTGCAACAACAACAAAATAGCCAGGTGTTGTGGCGGGTGCCTGTGGTCCCAGCTACTTGGGAGGCAGAGGCAGGAGACTCACTTGAGTTGGAGGTTGCTGTGAGTTGTGATGCCATGGCACTCTACCCAGGGGGACAGCTTGAGGCTCTGTCTCAAAAAAAAACCTCCCCTTAGAGGGCAGCGCCCATAGCTCAGTCAGCAGGGCACCCGGCCACATACATGGAGGGTGGTGGGTTTGAACCCAGCCCAGGCCAGCTAAAACAACGACAACCGCAACAACAACAACAACAAAAACAGCTGGGTGTTGTGGTGGGCACCTGTAGTCCCAGCTACTTGGGAGGCTGAGGCAAGAGAATTCTTAAGCCCAGGAGTTTGAGGTTGCTGTGAGCTGTGATGCTATCGCACTATACCCAGGGCAACAGCTCGAGACTCTATCTCAAAAAAACCAAAAACCTCCCCTTGGGTGCGTGATAGTACAATGATGTCAGATGACAAAATATGAAGGACCCAGTGTCCCCTATGAAGTTCTCTGGTCAAAGATGTTTAATCTAACCAAACTTATAGATGCAATTTTGAGTTGTCAGAAAACATGAGGAATAAAGAAAAATCAAATGACCTTATGGGGAAGCAACTGGACAGTCAGAATGTGGGGTGTTGTAGGACTACAGGCCTGAACTCTTCCAAAAGCCAAGGCCAGTTTTTAAGTGTGTTGGGGGTGAGGAGGAATGTTTTAGATTAAAATGGATTTAAGAAGCCGGGTACAGTGGCTCACGCCTGTAATCCTAGCACTCTGGGAAGCCAAAGCGGGTGGATTGCCTGAGCTCACGAATTCAAGACCAGCCTGAGCAAAAGTGAGACCCATCTGCACTAAAAAGAGAAAAACTGAGGCAAGGGGATAGCTTGAGCCCCAGTTGGAAGTTGGAGGTTGCTGTGGGCTACCATACCGCTGCACTCTACCCAGGGTGACAGCTTGAGACTCTGTCTCAAAAAAAAAAAAAGAATTTAAGAGATAATAACAATCAAAAATGAGAACCCAGTTTGAAAGTTATAGCCAGAGGGCATTTGAGGATATTGGGGAAACCCAGATTATTATGAATCATTAATAACTCTGTTTAGTGCTAATAGTGTGTGGTTAGGGGTTCATCCTTACATTTTGAAAATGTAGAGGTCACAATAACTGTAATTTACTTTGAAATGGTTCAGTAGAAACAAAACAGAGTTGGGGAAAGAAATAGGTAAAAATGTTAAAAAAAAAAAACAGCTCTATTAGGAGGTGTGTATATAGGTGCCTTATTCTATTTCTTTCAATTTTCCGATCAACATCTTGCATAATAAAACTCTGAAGGAACAACAACAAAAATTCCAAATACCTTTTAAGGACTTCTAGATGAAAGGACACAGGGCTCGAACCCAGGACCTTGCCTGCCAGAGCACTGAGCAGTGGCTGGACACCTTGAGGTCAAGACTACCGGACACCATGAAGGCTCCAGCCTGGACTGGTCACAGCACAGGCACTGGTGCCAACTGGTGCCAGCTGGTGCACGCGAGCAGGAGCCAGCGGCTGGGGGAGGGGGATCTGGTGGGGCATCTGGGGAGGCACAGCAGCCACACCCCGGTGCTCAGGGCAATGACCTGCTCCTGCTCCCAGCCTTTCAAGGTGGGTATTTCCAACTGGTTCCTAGGAGGTCTTCTTTGCACCTTGTCCCCCCACGGCACTGAGGACGCGCAGGTGAAGACAGACCTGCCCGGCACCTGGACTTCCCCACTCTATTTAGGAAGGCTCCACCCAAGTTCAAAGCGCTGGCAGCCCCGCCCTTCCAGCCTATTCCACACCTCAAGGCAAGGAGGTCCAGAGCGAGCCTCAGCATCTTCCTTTAGGCCCTCTTTCCCTGGTTTCCTGCTTCAGTCCTCACTCTGGCCACCCATTCTTCTGCAGGACCCTTTAACTCCCTCCTGTCCTTCCAGCTCAAGGGCCTCCTTGTCACAGGTGCCTGAGTTCAGCAAGCTGTGTTCTGGGTCTCTTGGAGACCTGTGCAAGACTTTATTAGGTATTCCAGCACGCAGAGAGGTGGGTCACTGGTTCTCAGTCTTGGCTGCATGGCAGATGTCCTCATGGAGCCAAAACGATGCCTGGGACCTACCCATGGAGCAATGGTCCAGGTGCCTTCCTCAGTGGTATCCTGCCTCCCTCCTCAGATTTTAAGGAGCAAGCAAGATTGAGAAGCCCTGCCCTAAGTCACAGCTGAGCCTGGGGCCGGCGAGTCCGCGGCTGTGCAGCCCTCAGCCTCTGCTCTCCCCAGTCCCACCTCTTTTGCTCCCAGCACCCCGCCACTCTTTCCACACAGTCCAGCTCAACCTCTCCCTGTTTTTCCAAACTCTGGTTATGTCCACGTCCTCTCCCGAGGCAGGCTCCCTCATCATCTCCCTCTTGTCCTCCCCACAAACCTCCATCTTCGCAGCTACATAAGTAAAGCGCGCATCAGTGAAAGTGTTTGGGCATGCCTCTCCACCGCACAGGGATAAATCACACGCCAGCCTCCGTGCTCGGGTCTTAATGTGCATTCCAGAACATATGTCGAGGAAGGCCAAGATAAAAAACATTTCAAAAGGAGTCCTTCCTCCTACAGCCTAACGCATTGTCTGGCGACCCCTGCCCAAGCCTTCAGGCCCAGCTTCCTCTGTTTCTTTTTGCTGTTACTTTCCCTTCTTCCTGATCCCTGTTTCCTTCTCTTAGCCTTGCAGTGGGCGGCCCTGCTTGTGAGTAGGGAGAAGTTCTTTCTGCAGAGGTGCAGGGCACCAGCAGACACTCTTGGGGTTCGAGGCAGCAAGGCCTTTCTCCTACTGGGGCTCCACACTTGTCTCCGTTCGTGGCTACAGCCCCGTCTCCCAGACTTGGCTTTCCCTGCTGGTCTCTGACCAGAAATGATCCCCCCAACCCCCCGTTTGCAGAGCCCTCCCTGTGCACTGCCCTCCTCTGGGACTCTCACACCCACCCCTGCTCACTGTGTACACCAGGCCACCCCACCAGGCCACGCACGTCCCAGCCGGAGTGGCCACAGACAGTTCCTATCGTTTCCATCTCGGGTTCTATTCACATTCATCACGGTTTTCCCGGGGAGAAACACTTCGTGCAAAAAAGATAAAATCTCCCCCCCATGTACACATACACAGATACATAGAAATAGCAAATATTTGAAGTCAAAAAATCCTAATCACCAATTTCTGTATACATGGGATGTGTATTCAACAGAAGGGGCAGTGTCAATGCAGGCGGAAGTAGTTCAGGTTCCCTGGGGAATGGTCTGCCTGAGGGAGGGCAGGAGTCGCCACAGAGGGAGCTGAAGAGAGGAGGCCCCTCTGTGGGGACAGTCAGCTGTAAATGAAATAAAGGCAAAGGCTCTCCCAGGTGCACCCCACGGTGAATAAGGTGAGGGAGGTATTTGGGTAGAGGGTGGGTAATAAGGTATGAGGAACTTTGCTACTTGACTGGCTGCCGTAGGTAAGGCAGTGAGGGGCCCCTTTGCTGGGGGCTCAGAATGGCTGTTCCTAATCATGGTGGTTGACTTACTGAGCCCTGATTATGTGCCAGGTACCATGTAAAGCACTTTAGGTACAATATATCCTTTAATTTGCCAAAGAACCCAATATGATAGGTGACAAGGGTTCAGAAAGGCTCAATAACTTGTTTGGGGTCACACAGCTAGGGGATGGTGACTCTGAGATGGCTAATAAAGTAAAAAGGGGAGACATCTGCTAGGGCCAGGCCTGCAGGGAACAGGCTGACAGAGGGGTGGGCAGGAGGGGAAGGAGACTCTCAGGTGGACCCTGATGCTCCAGCTGCTGACGGGATCAACAGCCCTGCAATGTCAGATGTTGGGCCCTGCCTAGTGATCTTTTCTTTATTAAATGTGGGCAGGGATCATCCATACTTCAGGTCCACTGCTCGGTATCTCAGACAAGGCCAGGCCCCTACCCAAGGCATCCCCAAGGGAGGAGGAGACATGGAGGGATTTGTGTGTGAGATGGGACAGGTAAGTGTAGGTGATCAGAGAGTTCAAGGTGGTAGGGGGTTAATGAGATCTTTTCCTAGACACCAGCCCAGGAAGTGTTAGAGAACCTGGGAATCGAGTTCCTAGGAGGAGTCAGAGTGGATGACACAGTTCCCAGCACCTGCCAATGTGCAAAGCATTTCCTTACAACATTGCCATCAATCCTCTCACAATGGAGAAATAGATGCTGTTTCCACTTTACAGATGAGGAATCTGAGGCTCAGACAGAATACCATCAGCCAGGAAGTGGAAGGGGAGTCTGATCCCCACACCATCTACTATTGCTTATTTTGCCGTCTGTCTAGATTTCACCCTCTGGTGATAACTAGTGCATTAGGGTAGGCAGCATTTATTCAGCACCCACTGTATGCTCGGCACCAAACTGGGCACAAATGGGGGAGTAACCAAGACATTGCCTAGGCCCTTACACCAGAGGAAGGTGAAATTCACCATGCAGGCTGTACATAGGAACAGCAAGGTGTTAGCGAGGGGATAAGCCAGCTTGCAAACTGTCTAGGTGGAGATGAGGAGGCCAAGTGAAGGAGGACAGAGAACAATGTGGGGGCAGACAATCCGCAGGACCTCAGAGGCAGATTTTATGCCCTGAGAGAAAAGGAAGAGGAAGGATACCTCTGAGACATTGTTGTAACATAGAGCACAGAAACTCAAGGGGCTAACAAGGAAGAGGGCCAAGACCTGGGCTCCCCCTGGTGAGTTTAGATGCTGCAGGCAGTGAGATGGGGACCATCTGTGAGCATGAAAGAAGCCCAGTTCCTATGAAGGCTAGAACCCCACACAGGGACTGTGGGGTTCCTGGCCCCTGCCCATATGTTATATGGGGCACAAAGCTAAGGCTATTTCAGGGGGCGAAGGGACCAAAGGCCTTAGCCAGCTGTGAGAGGGGTTTTCCAAGTCTTCATACCCTCCCTTGTTCTCGGAACATGCTATACACCATGGAGAGGATAAAAACCTAAAAACCTAAAATTCAACACCTTAACTCACATACTCAAGTGATCTATAGGTTCCTGGGAATTCTCTCCTTTTTCCAGGCCAGGAGGATTTCTATCTTCCTCCACCAGATTCTTGGGCCACTTGTGTACATGAGTGTCTTTGGCTGGTGACACCTGGTGGGGCACCTGACCTGCTCACCTTATCTCTGTCCCCCTGAGCCACCACTTTGCCCTCACGTCCTTTCCTCAAGGGCTTAGTGAGTAGCTGTTTGCCCTGAAAGGAAGCACCTAAGCTTCTCTGCTCCCCCATAAAGAGCCTCTAGAATGTTCATCTCCAGCAATAGGAGAGGGAATTCAGCTATGTGACCAACTGATAAGCTGCTTACTTCATTCATTCATTCATTTGTATGTGCATTCATTCAACTCAAGCCCCTCTGTAATGGGTGCTCTGGACTGAACTAGTTCACAGGGGATGATTACAAAGGAAGTCAGAGGAATCACGGCCTGGTTATAGAGAAATGTAGGACCCCAAAGCCAACTAGCCTGGTGTCATGGAGGGCACCTATAGTCCCATATACTCAGGAGGCTGAAGCAAGATTACCTGAGCCCAAGAGTTTGAGGCTGCTGTAAGCTATGATGCCACAGCACTCTATCCAGGACCACACAGTAAGACTCTGTCTCAAAAAAAAAAACAAAAAACAAAAATAGACCACCAGGCCAAACTAACAAATAAGACAAATGAAACGGGCAGGAGAATCTTCTAGATCACATTTTCCAAATGAGTTATTCCTACTTGGGAGGAAAAGGGACTCTAAGGTTAAACACTTCTAGAAAACAAGTTAAACAAATGAAAAAGGGGTGATCTTGGCAGGGCTGCTCTGTTCGGCTATTATGCTAATGAGCTGCTAATATTCTAATGAGTGCAGTGAACACCAAGAGGCTCCAAGCAGCCAGTTGTAATTTCTAAATTTATTTGGCCACAGAAGCCTTTCTCAGCAGTGTTATGTGGGACTGGTGCTTTGAGAAACACACTTTGTGATGTCCTGCTCTGACTTCTGCTCTGGCCCAAAAGGTGATGGGAAGATCCAGGGGAGAGTGAAAGTGAGGCTGGGAGACTCCCAGGGAGATGGCAGCTCTGGGCTGGATTTTGAAAAATCCCAGGAAGGTCATGGCCAGGAGGAGGAGTGATGGCAAAGAGTTTTCCAGTGGGGAAAGACAGTGGAGGCCACAGAGTGGGTTTGCCCCGGGTTGGAAGGAGGGCTTTAGGCCGTGAGAATAGCGACTTTGAAGATGAAAGTACAAATGGGCACAACCTCCTTGGAAACAGTGTTGCATCATCTTGTAAAACAGGACATTTGCACACCCTGCCGCCACCCGAAGTTCCACTCCTAGGTAGGTATCTCCATGAACCACTCTCCTGTGTGTGCATCAAGAGATGCCCGTCTGTGGACAGGAGACAGAATTTTAAAAATTGTGTATTCAGCCAGGCGAGGTGGCTCACACCTGTAATCCTACACTCTGGGAGGCTGAGGTGGGTGGATTACTTGAGCTCAGGAGTTCAAGACCAGCCTGAGCCAAGCGAGACCTCCATCTCTACTAAAAATAAGAAAACTAGCTGAGCATTGTGGCAGGTGCCTGTAGTCCAGCTGCTAAGGATGCTGAGGCAAGAGGATTGCTTAAGCCTAAGAATCTGAGGTTGCTTTGAGCTATGATGACACTGAGGGACTCTACCCAGGGTGACAGGGTGAGACTCTGTCTCAAAAAAAAAAAAAAAAAAGACCACAGGATGCTTCCAGCACTCTGGATCTGGTGCCCAGCACACAGGGCAAGACCTATCCCTAAACATCCTCTCTACACTGACCGTGTTGGGTGCCAGAGAGCTGCTTTTCCACATCTTTATCCAAGGCCAGGCACAGTGGCTCACGGCTATAATCCTAGCACTCTGGGAGGCCAAGGTGGGTGCATCTCTTGAGCTTAGGCATTCAAGACCAGTCTGAGCAAGAAGGAGACCCCCATCTCTACCAAAACCAGAAAAACTAGCCAGGTTTTGTGGTGGGCACCTATAGTCCCAGCTACTTGGGAGGCTGAGGCAAGGGGACTGCTCGAGCCTAAGAGTCTGAGGTTGCTATGAGCTATGACACCACAACACTCTACCCAGGGCAATAGAGTGAGACTCTGTCTCAAAAGAAAAAAAAAATGCCTGTGGTCCCAGCTACTTGGGAGGCGGAGGCAGGAGACTCACTTGAGCCCAGGAGTTGGAGGTTGCTATGAGTTGTGATGCCATGGCACTCTACCCAGGGGGACAGCTTGAGGCTCTGTCTCAAAAAAAAAAAAAAATTGTATATTCAAGTGAAGGACTACTATACAGCTGTGAAAGGGAGGAAATTATAGCAAGATCCAGTAACAGCTGGAAACTTAGAAACAATGCAGAGAGAGTAACGCTCATCACAGGAGACTGCCTGCAGTAACACCATTTTTATAATGCTACAAAGAAGCTAAATGGGCGGGTATAGTGGCTCACTCGCCTATAATCCTAGCACTCTGGGAGGCTGAGGCTGGTGGATTGCGTGAGCTCACAAGTTTGAGACCAGCCTGAGCAAAAAGCGAGAACCCAGCTCCACTAAAAATAGAAAAAGATGAGGTGAGAGGATTGCTTGAGCCCAAAAGTTGGAGGTTGCCGTGAGCTATGAGGCCACCGCACTCTACCCGGGGTGATAGCTTGAGACTGTCTCAAAAAAAAAACAAAAAAGAAGCAAAATGAAAAATACATTGTTTAGGCATTCTTTACCTGGGAAGTGATTATTTGAAATACATATGGAAAATTCAGGATGTGGTCACATCTGGAGGGAGGTTGGAGGTCAGGGAGAGGAGCCTACAGATCTATGCATGGCCTAGGTCATGGTCTGGTCCTGCAGGGTGTGGTGAGGCCCAGGCTTTTACTTTGTTGTTATGTCTCATACATAGGATGTGTTTACTGTCTTGTGTGTGCCAAGTATTATATAATTTAAAACATTTTGTATCAGTGTGCAGGAAAGCAGCTGAGATCTGTGTAGGTTTGTACCAGCTGTGCCATCAGCACACACCCCTTCTCGGCTATGGCATTCACTCCTTTTCATCATCTAGCAGACCCCTGCCACATAAAGGTGGGATGTACACAGGGACTGCCATCTCTTGGCCAGCCCGCATCCCACCCAAGCCTCCAGTACCCACCCCAACCCTACCCAAACCTACTTGCTCAGCAGGGCTGACGTGGCCACTCACTGGAGCCTTATTAAAACTACTGGGACCAGCCCTTGAAACCCTAGTAAACCCTGCCAGCCGCATTTGGTTTACCCTTCCTTTCCCCCGTGTGAATATTCTGGCTGAACAGGACACCGGAACACAAGCTCAGGCCACACTCTGCATTGCCTTTGGTCCACTGAGTCACACACTTTTGCTCCTCACCCACTGCTTTCTTCACATGGATTCATTAGTCAGGATGAAAGTACATAAAGTCAATGAATTTCCCTTAGCTTGGCCTTTTGTTTCAGAAGGAAGTCAGATGTTTCTGTTCCCAAGAAGCCCAGCTGGGCTAGAGTATTCTGATAACCTAGCTCCATTGGAATGACCTTCAGAACATCCTTAATTATTCACCTTCAACTCAGTTCCTGTATATTATTTCATTTCATCCTCACAACTGCCCTGAGATTGCAATTTTTAGGGAAGAAATTGAGACTCAGAGACTTTTAAGTAACCACCCATGTTCTAGAGCTATTAAGCAACATATCTGAGGCTTGTGCCACAGCTAGTTTGGACCCAAGAATGCTCTGCTGCCTCCTGGCACAGAGGTCAAATGCCCAGAGCGGTACCCACTGAGAGCTCACAGAGCAAGGGTATGCTGTCCCAGAGAGTGGGAACCAGCTGGCCAGGATGAGCTGGTCCTGGGATGAGCTTGTTTGGGATGGAGCCTAACTCATGAGCCAGCCAGTCATCCCAGTCACTAACTGTGCTCCTGCAACACTCAGGTGGACATGAGGGGCTCCCTGACAACACTCAGGTGTGCAGTGCAGGGCCCTGCCTCAGGGGCTGACACTCATGCTGAGAACACAGACAGACCCCCATGAAGGGGTAACTAAGAATACGAGAAAATATGTGACAGGCACCAGTCGGTCCTCCTGGAGGCAATGAGGTGACTCTCAGCAGTCGCCTTCCATCCTACTGCCAGGTCTTGAGGACCCATTGTGTGCCCCATGCTATGTTTGGTGGTGCGGGTCCGAGGTGATCGAGACCTGGCCCTGCCCTCAGGTGGCTCACAACCTCATCAATGACTGGGATGCACTCAGAAGGGGCAAGAGTGCCAAGGGAAGGCTGCACAGGAGTTCATAGTCACTCCACAGAGCGGCAGGTCAGGCAGGGGTGTGAGGCAGCTCGAGAATGATCCACACTCAGAGCTCAATTAATGATGGCAGGGCCTGCGCCTCACTCACTGTGCAGAGCCTATGGCAGCCTCACGTGTGTTACATCCGGTAATCCTCACGACCCATTTTACAGAGCGAAAACTGAGACTCAGAGAGGTTAAAGTCACCCAGATGTGAAGGGAGAACCATCTAGAGACCTCCGCTGCTGTCACCCAAGGCAGCACTTGTACTCAGGCAAGTGAAAGTGGGCCTCGGGTGATACTCTCACCTGCCCAAGGGAAAATGGGCCTTGGGCGAGGCTGTGAGGAGCCTTTGGGAGGGAATCGGGCTGGAGGCCAGGCAGGCCCAGATGGTGCAGCACAGAGTCATCCACTACCCAAGTGCCCTCCTGGTTAGACCATCAAAAAATGGCAACACTGACCAAGTAAGAAAGAGGAGCCTTTGAGGCTGAGAAAGGATAAAACAAGCTCCAAGTTTGACAAAAGGGAAAGTGACCACAAGCTGGGAGGGAGCTGGCAGTGCCACTGATGCAGGAAGAAGTCGACCTACAGAGGCAGGAACGTAAGCCGAGGCAGCAAAGATGGAAGCCGAAGGCCTCCTCCCACTCTGTGCTAGTCCCACGACCTGGCTGGAACATCGAGAAGGCCTGGGTGATGCTACTAATGGATGGCTCATCTGCCATGTGCCTGGTATTTAAGTTTCCTGTCAGGTTAATGAGCTGTTAAAGGTGATATGTTCAATCCAGCTCTCTGAGCTGTACACTTAATGAGTTGTGTAGTAGCCTGTATGTATGGGACATTATAAAATATATATTTGGCCTTTGATGTCTCAATGTCCCTTTTTTTTTTTTTTTTTTTTGCTAGTGAGTTGAATGGTGGCTGACAGCCCCTAGGGATCTTCAGGATGGGAATTGGAGGGATGGACTGTCGGTTCCACCCACCCCACCCTCCACCTCCAGGGTGGAGTCAGTCACTGATGGGTAATGGTTTAATCAACCAAGCCTCCATCCAACCCCCAAAGGACAGGGCTCAGAGAGCTCCTGGACAGCTAAACTCATGGAGGTTCCTGGAGACTTTACAGTTTACAGTTTCTGGAGAGTGGTGCACCCCAGGGAGGGCAGGGCAGCTCTGCATCCCTTCCTGCCACATTGCCCTGTGCACTGTAGTATCATTGATAATAAATTGTGTGTTTCCCTGAGTTCTGTGGGCTGCTCTTGCAAATTAATGGATCTCAAGGAAAGGGGCTTGGGAACCCTGATTTATAGCTAGTCAGGGCACAGGTGAAACACCTGGGCTTGCAATTGGCATCCAAAAGGGGGGCAGCCTTGGGGACTGAGCCTCACCCCGTTGGACACCATCCACCTCCGGGTAGACAGTGTCAGAACTGAGTTGGATGGAAGGACATCCAGCTAGTGTCCACTGTAGAACTGATTCCTTGCTTGGTGTGTAGAGACACCTCCCCTACACAAACATTTGGTCATAGAAGTCTTCCATGAGGTGAGACCAGAGGAAAACCAGTTTGTGTTTTTTTCCTACACAGAATGTTAAACTTCAACTAAAAGCTTAAAAAATCCTTCTATCCTCCTATCTTGGTAGAATACCTTACTCCCCCTCGCCCCAGGAGGCCTGGTTCCCTGTGGAGTTCATGCTAAAACATAGTGGCACTGGGGAGCTGGGTCCCAGACTGCAGGCTGCTCACTCCCACTCCATCCACACTGGACACCCCAACCTCCCAGCCCTGCAGTGGGACTCCCTTGACTCCCTCTCTACCAAGGGCATTGCCCTGGTGAGTGAACCCTGGGTGGAGGCCTTCATAGCCCAGAAACCAGCTCCCAGCCATCTGGGCAAGAAACCTCAAAGACCCAAGAGCCCAGAGTTTGGCCGAGGTGGGTGGGCGTGGGCTCTAGAGGCATCCGACCTCTTAGATCCCAGAATCCATGCCCCGTGGGGAAGAGCATGGGGGTAAGTGGCCAGAAGGGAGCCCTCTAAATCAGAGAGGCTGTCTTGCCCTGGCACAAAGGCGGTTCTGTGGGTTATAGGGCTTGGAAAAGGTGTAGAGAAGCTGGAGAGAGATCACAAGACAGAGAACAAGTGGTTAAAAGGGCATAGAGGCTGGGTCATCCAGAAGGGACCATTCTAGAGAAGGCTCAGGGAAAGAGGCACCCTGGTCCTCAAAAGCAAACTAAAAATCAACAGTGATATTCATGTCACTGGAGGCCAAATGAGAGCATCTGGGCTTGGACTAAATCAGGAAAGACTGTAGTCAGACCTGAGGAGGAACTTCCAGGAATGTGCTATGGTGTCACTGTAAAGCTAGGTGGGCCCAGCTCTAGGCACTTTGTGTGGTGGTTGTAGCTCTGGGGTTGACCAGCTGTGGAGCCTTGGGCAATGGAGTGGCTATTTTAGGGCCTCAGTTTCTCATCTATGGAATGGGGATAAGGAGAGCCCCTGCCTCCTCGGGTTGTCAGGAGAATGAGCTAATGTGTGTGCCCTGTTTCCTTCGTGCACATGACATCTGGCAGGCCTTGCCCTAACGATGAGCTATTAGTTGGCCATTCAAGGCTGCCCTCCAGCTTCCTAGCTCTTACTTGGATTCTGTGAGCCTCAGTTTTCTCACAGGTAAAATGGGGATGAAGTGCTGATGCCACAGGGCTGCTTTAGCTTTGAGGACATTGCTGAGGTCATGGACCTCCATCCTTACTGGTAGCTGAGGAAGGCTCTGGGCTCCCCTACAGATGAAGGACCAACCAGTCTTGGGCTTAGACAGTCTCCTCCCTGGAGTCAAGGGGCAGGTGGGTGGACTCCAGGCGTGCTGCCCAAGGGCAGAAGCAGAGAGGAGGTAACAAGCTTGTCAGAGCTCAGAGGATGCCTTGCTGGGTGAATGGGCGAGAGTGGCCTGGCCCCCCTTGCTGGCTACTCTCTGCTGCTTCTCCCAGAGGTTCCATCTGCAGACAGGGGACTTAGCACTTCCCAGGCCAAGCCAGGGCCCTTCTTAGGGTTTTGCTAATGAGAAAGGCCTGGCTGGCAGTGAGGAGCCCTGGTGCTTGTCCTGCACGATCTTGGGCCCAGCCACCATCTACTCCTCTTCTCCCTCCCCCCAGGCAACTGCACAGGGAGGGCAGTTGCCAGAATGGCTGCTGGGGCCTGGGAGCAGTGTGGCTGGAGACAGGCTGAGTGCCACCTGGGCGCACCATCACCTGTACAAGGGCAGCAGCAGCAGCAGCGCTGGCTTCTAAGGAGAGGGAAGGCGGGAGTAAGCAGATGTGAAGAGAGCCAGGGAGGAAGGCAGACTCATCATCCAGGAACAGGAGAGATTCCCAGGGGGAAGATCAGACACCAACTTCAGGTCTGGAATGAAGCAGCTTATGAAAGAAAGAAAGGAGGATGACTTCCCTGAAGACTTGGGAGAGAGTTGACAACAAAGAGACAGAAAGAATTCTGACTGGAATTCTTATAACTCAAAACTATCCACCAGGGCCAACTCCCTGATAGGACAATCCTTATTTTGCTTTTTAATTCATGTGTGCTTTGCCTCTTTCCAGAAAGAATTAGAAGCCCTGACAGCAAATATTTGTTCTAAAGGTAACAAATACTTACTGCATGTCCACTGTGCACATCCAACACGCCTGCCCTCAAGAAACTTCTAACATTAAACCCATCAGATTAAGTAACACAATAAAAACAGAAACACAGGGTTGAGATAAAGGAAAAGCCAAACATCCCAAGTCAGGGTCAGTGCAGGTGTGAAGATCAAGCTTCAAGTTTGATGCTGGGTTTCCTCGCAGTCAGGACACAAAGAAAGGCTACTTTATGAGAAAGAAGAAAACACGCTGGTTCCTCAGGGAGAAATAAAGCTGAATGTTGAATTGTAAATGTCGAGTGAAAAATCAGCTGTATCAGAGATACCAACATAAGAATTGGACTTGGGCAAGAGGGGAATTCTGTCCGATTGCTTCCTGGCTGTGTATGATGGAGATGAGGTACAAAGGAATAAAAAGAATGGTAATGCTTAGAGCTGGAGGTAATCTGAGCGGTCATTTAGTCTGTCTTCTTTCTGTTTCACAGGTGAGAAAACCAGGGCCCAGGAGGTATCCCCCAGAACCCAGGGGCAACAAAGGGCTCGTATGGCCTCCTGCCAGCAAGGCACCATCCCAGCTTGAAGACACCTGGTAACTTATGGAAATTGGCCAGTGACTGCTGCATACCCCCAAGGAAGAGATCTCCGGGGATTCAACAGCCTTCAAGTTGAAGGTCAGGTGTATCTTGCCTCAAAACCATCCTTTGAGGAATAAGGTAGAATATAAATAATAAATAGGCAAATTCCTACCCCCCAATAAGAAGTTCACAATTGAGCCTGAATGGTGGGAGGTAAAAGGCTCTGGGCTCAACAGGGCATGGACTCCGACGTTCAGGTCAACAAACATATTCACCTTTTCCTGGGGAGAGAAATAAGTCTTGCCAATTGCAATCTTAAAGCTAAGGACTGGGATTCTCAAGCACAGCATGAGCTGGGGATCATGGAGGAGGACATGGTACACAAATAGGAAACATTTGCAAACACAACTGGGATGGAAAAAAGAAGCCCTGAGGCACTGACACCGTGGAGACATGGCTCATCTCAGCCCTGGGACAGCAGCCTGCTCAGGTGGAGGGTCCCTTCCAATTTGGGGCACACTCTGAGGACCTCAGGGCTGAGCCAGGTGAGGTCTAAGCTACACAGAGCAGACCGACCCTGGACCAGGTCGTGCTGGTCAGAGAGAGAGGTGGAAAGTCAGATAGAGATAGTGGATGTGTTTCAGTGGACAAGCAGGGAGGTTGTGTTCCAGTTGAAGTAAGATGTCAGAGGGCTGGAGAGGGTTCTGAGAGGCACGCCTGCACAGCGGGGTAGAGGACAAATCATAGGGAGCCCCAGTGCCAGATAGGAAGTGGGGAGCCACTGGAGGTTTTAGAGCAGGGGAGTGACACCTTCAGAAATCCACGTTGTAAAGTTGAGTGGTGGGGAGCTGGGCAGGAGGTAGGACACGTGTTCAACTCGCCAATGCCACTGCCACCGCTGTCATGAGCCCCTATTTGCATTCCTAATGGGCCCTGAAAGATTGGTTTTCCTCGCTAGCCCAGCTGGCTCTGGCAGATAAGTGGGACTCTGTGCCCAGGGGCAGGTTCCGTTAGTCCTGTTGGTCCCATCCCCCCCACCAGCCCACACACACACACACACACATTCAGTCCTTCCAATTTTCCCAGCCCAGCTTGAGGGAATGGCCTGTGTCTATCTCCCAGTTTGCTAGGCCTTACCTAGCCAACTAGGATTCCCTGATGACCACAAGCGTCAGAGGAGCCCCTTCACTGACAGCCTTCTGCCCCTCCTCACCTACACCCACATCTCCCACCATTGTGTCCCTGGTAGGAAATCCCACTTTGGGTCTGGCTCAGCCAGGGTCAGGCCTATGGTCTCTGCATCAGGCCTGGGGGACCACCAAGCTCCATGTCCTAAGCTGTGGACCTGGGCATGCCCTGTGGTCAGTGCTCCCCACTGGGCATCACCACCCCTGCAGGAAGGAGCTAAGAGCAAGAACTTCCCCATCCAGTCCCATTCCTAACTCCTCTGTGGGAAATACCAACTCAAGGTCAGAGGCTCAGAGGGTCCCACTGGACCTCTTAGCACCTCTGAGTAAAGGCTGGCCCTTATTTCTTTTTTCTAGGACTAGCAATGGTAGTTGACATTTCTGAAAAGAACTTGATGCTTCCCAAAGTGCTTTCGTGGGCCGGGCCTGGGGGCTCACACCTAGCACTCTCGGAGGTCGAGGCAGGTGGATTTCCTGAGCTTATGAGTTCGAGACCAACCTGAGAAAGAACAATCCCGTCTCTACTGAAAATAGAAAAACTGAGCAAGAGGATCACTTGAGCCTAAGAGTTGGAGGTTGCTGTGAGCTATGACCCCACAGCACTCTACCCACGGTGACAGCTTGAGACTCTGTCTCAAAAAAAAAAAAATTCAAAGTGCTCTCACAGTGCCTCATGCCTGTAATCCTAGCACTTGGGAGGCCAAGGCAGGTGGGTTGCCTGAGCTCATGAGTTTGAGACCAGCTTGAGCAAAAATGATACCCCATCTCTAAAAAATAACCAGAGGTTGTGGTGAGCACTTGTAGTCCCAGCTACTTGGGAGGCTGAGGCAAGAGGATTACTTGAACACAAGAGTTTGAGGTTGCTGTGAGCTAAGATGCCAGAGCACTCTACTGAGGGTCTGAGGGTGACCAAGTGAGACTCTGTCTCAAAAAAAAAAAAGAAAGAAAGAAAAGACAAAGTGCTTTCACAATTATTCCATCTGAATCCCTTACCTGCCCTGCAAGGCAAGTGGTTGTGCTATGATCATTGTCCCTTTTGCAAATGAGAAAACTGAAGCCCAGGGAGGTTAGAGACTCATCCACAATCTCAGGGCTGTAAAGGTCAGTTCCCTACACCTCCCATCCTGCCTTGAGATCGATCACCTTCAGTGACTACCCTCCACCAGGTACAGATAATCCCAATAGCTAGGTGACTTGCACACAGAACACAGCCTGAGATCTCAGAGCTGGAAGTCCTCAGCCAGCAGCTTGCCTGACTCCCCTACTTACTGAGGTCCAAAACAGTTGAGAGAGTTACCTAATATCACACCACAACTGGTGGCAGAGCCAGGTCTCTAATCCCCTAACCCCTTGCCTGGAAGCTTCCCATCCCCTTGCACTGTGCCCTCTTGTCCCAGAGCTCTTGTCTGCATCCCCATCCATCCCCTAGCTGGATGGGTGTGCCTGACATTTCTGGAATTCACTCCACACACATAATGAGGCCATTTTGAGAAGGCCTGCCTCAGGGGGAACCAGAAAGCTGTCTACTGTCCCCATCCTGACCCCTGCCAACCCCTCCCGGCTGTACAAGCCAAGCTGCAAACAGGTAAACAGACACTATTGGCCTCTGCAACTCCATCCCTGCCGCCCCACACCTTTCCAGCCCCAAGAACCAGCAGTGGAGCCTTTGGGTTTCTGAGCTGCGATACAGGCTACCCAGGAACAAGAACACCTTACAGAGGTGTCACCAAGCCAGTTGCTGCATGGGTCAGTGTGCATAGAGGGTGTGTAGATGTCAATAATGCAAGTGACTACACAGAACAAGGACTCTTGTCAACAGCACAGAAGTGATTTTTAGCTATTTAGCTGTAGCCAGTAGAATTGTGGTGACTCCCTGAGGTGTTGGTTTAACATGAGGAATCATGGCTGGCCCTGCCCTGAGAGGTTCTGTGGATCTAAGGTGAACACTGTGCTCACAGAAGACAGACGGGTTGCCTAACACGGCGGAATGGGAAACCCTCGGAGCGTGGACCTGGCGTCCAGTCCCCATGGCCCACTGAAGACCAAGATAGCAGAGGAGCAGACTTGAAGCCAGGCCCTCAGAGGAAGAGGGGGAGGGCCCTGGAGGGAACATGTGGAGTTGCCATTCTCAGAAGATTCTAGAAACCATTTTTCCTGGTGGATGAGCTGTTCACTTGCCCAGAAGCAGGGAGGGGACCAAGCGATCTGTTCCAGCAGCCTCATTTTCCAGTCCATCTTCATCCAGATGACTCTCTTGGAGGAGTCACAGATGAGAGAAGGGACTCATCCTCTTCCCATCTTCTCCATGCCCAGAGGCTATTCCCACTCCTCTGGCTTAGCCTCTCATTGACAACAGGGAATTCCCTCTCTGGCAGCTGGAGAAAGGACCCTGCAGGAGCTGGGACAGCTAAAGGGACCAGGCCTGGAGGGGGAAGAGGTAGAGCCTCTCCCCTGCCGCCTCCCCACACATACCTCCACCCCCCAAAGAATGTAATTAAGCAGCAGGCCTCTGCCAGGAGCCAAGCTTTCTGCCTTCCGTCTATAAATCACCTTCTGAATCATCTCTCAGCTCCTAGAGGAGCAACTTCTGTTCAGGCTGCTCCGGGCAGCCCTGGTGCCACGCCTCTGGTGAGCCTGCCCCCCAGCTCCTCCTGGGCCCAGCACAGAATGGCAGTGGCTGCAGAATCCAGCAGACTCTGGGGTGGGGAGAGGTACAGGGGAGACTCCAGTAACCCTCTCTTCTCTGCCCTCTCCTTCCTGGGCCGGCAAAGATCAGAAGCTGGGTTATCCTGGACTGGCTTCTTCAACGTAAGAATAAAGCTACAGGCTTGTGGTCACCAATGCTAAACATTATGGGATAAACTGGCTCTGTAGATGATAAGGAGAAAACAGAGCCAGGTGGGGCCGATCTTAGAGGGCTTCTTGAAAGAAGCAAGTTTGGATCCAATACTTAAATGAACCAATAGTTTGCAGATAGGCAGTGAAAATAGCTAACATTTATATAGTACTTCCTGTATGCTAGGCATTATACTGAGAGCTTTACGTGTATTCACTCATTTAATTTTCACAACTCTATTAGATTAGGTAGATTTAGTCAGTATGCTCATTTTACAGATGGAGGAAACTGAGGCTTGGAGAGGTTAACTGGCCCTAAGTTTTTAGGTAATACATGAACAAGCCAGATGTGAATGTGAACAACCTGACCCCAGAGGAATGAAAGCTTCTGGGGTGACATTTGGACATCAAACAGGCTGGCATGGGAGTGGCAGGACAGCCAGCTTTGGGACTGAGGTCAGATAGGGCTGCAGCAATAAAGGTGTGGACTAAGACAGGCCCTGAGTGTCTGCTGTGCAGTGTCCTGCTTCACAGCAATGAATCCAGTCCCCAGCATAGCCTCTGAGAGGCAGAAGAGATCCTTCAGTGTGGTCAAGGTAAATGAAGCCCAGAGAAGGAAAGAAACTTATCTCAGATCACACAGGCAGTTAGTAGTAAACTCAGAACTCAGACAAGATCTCTCCACTCTCAGTTGTAACCATTTCCAATATACAAGATAACATAGACGTATAGGTGTCATACCAGGACGGCACTAACCTTTGGGGAGGTGGGAGTGGGGTAGAGAATGTCTTCCCCTCCTTGGTGGCTTTATAAGGATTCTGCGATTCACATGAGCATGGGTGGAAAGGTCCTTTTCACCCCCTGACTCAACATATTGTGAGGCCAGAAAATCTTCCTTTTTCAACTCTCTTCCTAGAAGTGTCTATTAGCTGTATCCTGCTCTGAGAAAAGTCACTTTTCCTGCCTCTTCCCCGGGCTCCTTGTCTTCTGCCCAGACCAAGGAGAGATCATGTTTGGAGAAAACCCCAGGGCCAAAGCGCCCTTCCTGTGCCCAGTTCCCAGATTACTGTCTCAATTTTACATCTGCCCAGCGACCGTGTTTATTAGGATTAAGTTCTGCAGTGAACAGGATGGAAGATGCTTGCTTAGCTGAGTCTCTGCTTTAGGCATTTCCACTCAGAGCTGTGTCGGGGCTGCCTCAGTTTCTTTTCATTAGCAATTGAGCTAATGCACCTGGGTGTCAGAGTGTGGACACTGACAGGGTCTGGCTGGGCTTGCCACAGGGGAGGCTGCAGCACCCATCTGCTAAAGGAGTTGGCACAGAAGTCCAGCTCCTGCCTCTGGACCCACCCTCCATTCCAAAAGTCTTCCCACCAGGGCAGAATTAATTGCAGGGCAGACACCCCAAACCCCAAGCCCTCAGGATCCCTGAGGTGAGGGAGAGGTGGGGGGTGATGTTCAGATTCCACCCATTGCTCACCTCTTGGTCCCAAAGCTGTTGATAAAATGATCTCTGAAATTCTGGGCAAACTTTCCCTGACAGCTTCCCCTTCCCTCTATGCCTTCCCCCCATACATTAAAGCAGGTTCTTCCAAGGACATAACTCAGCTCAGGCTTCTGGTATTATTATAACGTTTGACCTGTTTTCTTTTTTTTTTAAGCAAAATGTGATCCCGTCAGAAGAATACCAACAGATCAGCCATAAATTTTGCTCCCTTTAGATTCTGAAGCCCCACCTACAATAGGGGTGGAGTGAGCAGGAGGGCTGTTAACTCATTTCCAGGAGACCTGGATTAATTTCCCCCGCCACATACCCCCAGGGGAAGGTCTGCCCTAGAAGAGAGACCACCCGGTGAAAGCCTGGCCATCCCTTCTGGTATCTACCCATCTGTCTGTCTGTCTGTCTGTCTGTCTGTGGGATCAACAGCCTCCAGCCAGCTCAGCTCCTCGCCAGCCCCAGTCCCAGCCAGCTGTAATTCCTGCCTGTTACAAGTGTTAACACCTGGCCTGGGGGCCTTCCTCCCCCGCAGTCTCCAGGTGCCTCCCTGGGCCCAGCCCACTGACCCCACCAGGGTTTGACTGAACATGTTCACAAGCCTCTGAAAGGCGGTGGAGGTAGGAGTGGGGGGGGGGGGAAGCAGCAGGACACTCGAAAGATGGGGAAACTGAGGCAGGGCTCAGGGCAGGTGCTTGAGTGGGAGGATGGCGGACCAGGTGTCCTATTTCCCAGTTCACTGTCTCTGACCTCTGCAAACCACTCTCAGCCAAGCTGTGAGGCAGGGCAGGCTTGTGATCCCCAAGTGAAAGGTGAAGAAACTGGCCTAGGTGGGTGAGTCACTGGTCCTCAGTCACACAGAGGCAGGGTGAGGTCTGACCCCCCCCCCCCAGCACAGGCCCTTTCTACTCAGGTGCTGGGTTAGGTCCTAATAAGATAGGGTCATTTTCTCCCAAGAAGGCAAAGAAAGACAAGTTTGTCCATCAGGAGCTAACTGTGACTGACAAGGAGAGTTCTAGAATATCATTGCTGCTCCCACTGTTTTCCACTGTCCCAGCTCTGCCACTACCTGGCTGGGGGCCTGGAGCACAGCACTTCCATCCAGGAGCCTCCGTCTGAAGCTTCTTGCTCTCCCTTTTGGTCATTGTGCTGCCGGAGTGGAGGTACCCTCCTTGAGGGTGGCATGGACAGAAATTGCAGCTACATGAATCCCCTTTAAATTCCTCCTGGGGAATATGTGAGCTGGGTGGGCCAAAGAGGGCAGGCTGTGATGGGCTCAGCTGCTAAAAGAATTGGAATCTGACTGCCTGGGGCCAGAGTGGGGTCAGAAATCTGAGTGCCATCCGCTCTGCAGCCCCAGCCCCTGCCTGGCTCTCAGAAAGTGACTCACCTCCACTCCAGTTCCAAGACCAAAGAAAAAACGACCTCAGAGAAGAGGGCCAGTAACTACAGGACAAGCTGGTGCCAAAGAAGGCTCTGCCCCGCCCCCCAGCTTGGGATTCCAGGTCAGGCGTGCTCCCTGCAGCCACCTCAGGAGACCTTTGCTTCCTGCAGGACCTTCCCTCAGGCCCACAGCTGCCCACCAACACTCAGCTCAGGTGTCACTCACACCCACAGAGCAGATGTCTGCAGACATGTCCACAGACATACAGCCATGGGCCCAGTCACAGCCACTGACACTTGGGGACATGATCACAGATCCAGACACAGCCCTGGAACAGCTGTGGACATAAGGCTCACTCATACCTACAAGCACAATCAGGTCATGGTCATGAGCACTGATATTCACACACAAAGACAGCTGTGGGACTTTCCCCTTACAGTGTCATGAAGGCATGCATGCACACGCGCGCGCACACGCACACCCCACACTCACATGCCCGGTCATGAACACAGTCAAGCCCAGTGTCACAGACAGACACAGCACTGACCTTTACATGGGGAAAGGTACTTTTAGACTTGTCTCGGTCTCTCACACATTCATAAGACACACATCCCAGAATCTGGCACTTGCTGACACTTGTATGCAGAGACACACAGCACACCCTGTCATAGCCGTGGCCCAGCACACCTGCATGATTTCACATCCACAGTTGCCCACTTGCAGGCATGAACACTTCTGCACACAGAGACACACTAGTGTACAGACAACACCTCTTAGGCATAGATCCAGAAACACACACATACGTAGGCAACCACAGGCATGCACATAGGCACACTCGGACCTGCCCACCCCCCACTTCTCTCGCACACAAACACACACACACACACACACATCTTGTCTCTCCTTGGCTCAGACAAAGCAGCATCCCTGTCCTTCCACCTCCAATTCCCAAACAAGTCATGTGTCTAGCATTACATTAGGACCCCTGTCTCCACCTTCCAGATTTTCCCAGTGTTTCTTCCTATTGGGTGGTCCTTATCTAGATGCTCCCCAAGACACCATTTCACACCAGAACACCCCCCCACACACACACACCTACCCACCAGCACTGCCGTAGGAAGTACCCTCCTGTAAGTAATAGGGCAGGGGAGCCTGGTGTCTGTTTCTCGGTCCCTGCCACCTCTGGGGCTCAAAGCTTGCTCCTCCTATGCCCTTAACATTACCCCAAATCAGGGTCTCTGTGAAAGTAAAAACAGCATGGCCTTGGCCCAGGAATGGGAAGAGGGTCAGGAATGGCCAATGAGGAAGGACTGGTTTCAGCAGCAGCCATCACCCCCAACTGGTAAAACCCCTATCCTGGAATCCCTGGCTGCCCTGCCACCCAATGGACTTCTTTATGAGAAGGCCTCAGGCCAGCCTGGCCTCATAGGGAAGGGTGGGCTGGGCAGAAGAAAGACTTACCCTTGGTATCTGTCCTAGGTGCAGCTCCCACTACCCTCTGAACAGAAACCTTTGGTTGTGACCTGCCCCTGCCCCCAGCCTCTCTCTTAGGGACCCCCAAACACCAAGATACAAATGCTGCCACCTCCCAAAAAACTGGAGGAAGACTTAGGGTGTGGCCCCCAAATCATGCTGACTCTGTTCTCCCTACCCTGGGCTCTGGGGTACCAAGGCAAGGAGAGTGGGGGCTGCAGGCAGCACCCTGGAGGTACTTCTCCCTGACTTTCACTCCAGGGCCCACAGACAGCCACACTTCTTACTCACAGATCCCAAATTCTTCCTCCTCACCTCCCACCCCCAGGCCCAGGCTCTCTTCCATCCAGGAGGGGGAAGATTCTTTAATTAAAGTTTTCCAGAATGCAGGGGACTGGAGACTGGGGAGAGGCGGGGTGTAATTTAGAGAACTGGTTTCAGTGTGTCTTCCCCTCTGGCCCCTAGGACCTGCGGAGGGCGGGGGAGTGGCAATGGGGCCCGCTTGGAAAACAAGGGGACTCCCTGGAGCTGAGGCTCCCAAGGGGCTGTTGATCCCTCACCCAGTCCCCCCTGCACGTGCACAGCCCCCCAAGCCCTAAGTCTGGCTTCCCAGCCTCCTTAACTAAAATGTCTTTTGTATCCGCATTTCTCGGGGACGGAATTCTCTTCTCCCTTTCTCCTCCGTCCTCGGTTTTCCAAAAGGAACGAATGTGACACAAGGAATTGGGTTTTCCGTCAAAGAACAACAAGCCTACCCTTCCTAAACAACTACATTTTCAAGGAACCCCTCCTTGTGCCAGGTTGGACAAGCAAGAAATGAATAAAATCCGAATTCAATGGCATCTCGGATCAGCAAATACCGTATTCACTTCAGCGGCTCAAGATTAATCTAGAGCAGAGTGGGGAGAATCTGATGAAATCCTCCCCACATTCCCCTCTGCCCCGGGAGGATCCCTGAATTCTTTGGGGTCTGAAATAGGAAGGCAAAGGGGGTTATTGTGGGGAAATCTCTTGATGGAGGCGCAGGCAAAGGTGGGGTGGCAATGAAGGAACAGAATGATTTTGCCCATGAAGACCCCAAAATGGAGAAGAGGAGTGGCTGGGCCCCAGGGACAGCGCTGGATTTCCAGAAACCCAACTGCAAGCAAATGGAGGGTCTTCGGGGACCTCTAGATTGGGACGGGTGGAGGGTTAGTATCCAAGCATAAGAGACCTTCTGAGACGGGGAAAGTCCTCCAGCCTCTGCAGCGGGTAGCAGGGAAAATGGTGATTATCAGAGAAGCCAGGAGTTGGATTCTAAAGGCGACACCAGCAGAAAATCCAGGAGGGGTGGGCGAGTGGGGGTCTGGAGGGAGGCAAGAAGAAAGGCGCCCCAGCCCTGCCGCAGCCCACCCCCAGTCCGCGCCCCCCATCTTCCCCGGACGCGGCTGAGAAATCGGGCCGCGGGCAGACAAGAGGCGAGTCTTACCACCAAATTGGGTAGCCGGCGAGGACCCTGGTGCCACCGAGGAGGAGGCCGAGGAGCAGCCCGAGCAGGTGGGGCTCCATTAGAAGCGGCGCCGAGGAGGAAGTTTGCCCGCGACCATGAAGAGGGGGAGCGACGCCCCCAATAGTTGGAACAAAGTCCACTTGAGATTGGAAATGACTTTCGGGCTTGGCAGAAGCGCACCTCCACCCGCAGCCGCCCCCCTCCCGAGCCAGCGCGGAGCAGCCGGGTTTGAGGATGTCAGCGAGCAGCCAATCAGCGTCCGCGGCCTAAGGTAAGAGATGAGTCTGTAGTTCAGCCTGTCAATCACGCGCCCCTCCCGCCCGGCCCACAACTCGGGCTCCGGGAAGGGCATCGCCCAGCAAACTTGGGCAAAGCCCGCGCCCCGGACACAGTGAGGACTCAGGGGCATACGGCACGCTGGACCCTCTAAGAGCCCGGGCCCACCGCGGCACCCAGCCAGCCAGGTTTAGGCTTCGACCCTGGCGTTCACGTTGCGATGGGTTGGCGTGGTCATTAATGGGTGGCTCCTTTTCCGTAGGGGACAGGGACCCCTTGGGACTTGGGCCCGTGAGGAATGGAGAGTAGATAACACAGTGAGGTTTCCAGAAGCCTTTCTCGGGCAAGTCAGGATCAGGAGGTTGGGAAATGCAACCCCTCCCAGCTTCCAGCCTCCCGAGCCCAAGAGCCAGCCAGCCCCTCGACCCAGCGCGGGAGGTCGCTTCCCGGGTGTCCGAGAGGTGTGCCGAAGAGTCCGGGGCAGCTAGAAGGTCTGGCTGCGGGCGGCGCCGCGGGGACAGAGCCGAGTGTTATTTGAGTCTTTTGTCAGGGATCAGATCGGTATCGGGACCTCCTGCTGCCTTTGCATTTCCTGCAACTGACACCAGCGGCCAGTTGCATTTCCTGCTGGCGGAGTCGGGTCACTTTCTCCTCCTCGAGGGGTAATAGGCCCGACCTGGGGCCTGAGTCAGAAGCGCCACCCACAGCCCCATTTGGACCTCCGGGATGAACCATTTGGGACCAGTGAAACGCAGCAAGCCCTGCTGAGAGCAGCAGAGGTCCTGGAAGACCTTGCCGCAGGACCCCTCACCGCCTGACCCGGGGGCCCTTCTAGTGATGGGAAGCTCCAAGCTGGGGTTTGGTGAGGAAACCCTTCACTCGATGAGGAAACCAAATGCATCTAAATGCTCCGTCCCTCCCCGTAGGAAGAGTCCTTTCAGGCCCCCCACGGGGTTTCTTTCTCTCCTCTTCTTCTCCAGAGCCGAGGAATTAGGTCTCAGCCATGAGTGGTACCGAGATCGTGGCCAGATTTGAGGGGACTCACCCCGGTCACCGGGGCGCCTTCCCCCAGCCTCCCTCCCGGGCCACCTGAGGTGCCGGGGCTCTGCAGCAGCCCTGGCCGGCGGTGAAGGAAGCCAGATGGGTGAGAGGAGGGCGAGGACCGCCGCTGTTCTGGAAACTGCGCAAGAGGGGCAGAGAACCAGTCGCCGGAGTCCGGCCGAGAGCTGGAACACCGAGCTCTCCGGGAGGTGGGAGCCAAGACCAGAGGAAGTCCCACGCCAGGGGGCCAGACATGCCCGGCCTTTGATCTGGGCCGCCTGTACCCACAGCTCAAACCGCTGCCCCTGCCTCCCGCGAGCCTTCTCCGCACGCGGCTGCTGCCGGCGCGGGAAGCGCGGGGAACTGGCCCCGGGGGCACCAAGGGTCGGGAGAGCCGCCTGGGCTTGTCACCGGCTTCTGCCGCGTTCCTAGCCCGGTGCTCGACTGGAGGGGGTGGGGTGGGGGGAGAGATGAAAGAAAGGAGGGAAGGGGAGGAAAGGGAGAGACAGAGAGAGACACTGAGAGACAGAAACAGAGAGGGAGGAGAAGTGAAGGGAAGTAGCCCCAGCAATAAGTGGGAGGAAGAAAGGGGCAGGGTGGAGGTGGAGAGGATCAAGGAGCTATAAGGCAAAGAAAGACCCCTGGAAATGGCTATAGTGATGGGGATCCCTGCAGGTGCCACCCCTCCCCCAGTCTGGTTGGAGGCACCCGGTGTCTGATCACCTGCAAAGGAGGTTGCAGTGGGCTATCCAAGGACCAGGGCTGCAGGAGTAGAGAGCCCTCCACACAAACCCTGCATGGACTATTACTGCTACATCCTACCCAGAGAGCTGTTCTACCCACAGGCCTCCTGGGTGGTTTTCTGATCAGAGTTAACCTGCTGGAGCTCAACAGTTAGGGTGTTCCAGAGCCCCATAATCATCTTCCTGAGAGTTAGGGAGAGCTACCTTCTCTGACCACTCAGACACTACAGTGTTTTCAGTGTTGTGGGGTCGTGGGGCTTGGATTCCATGGCCTCATTTCAGAGACTCAAGTTTCCCCAGGTGCCAGCCCCAGGGCTGTGGGTAGCATGTAGACTGGCTGACTATAGACAGTTGTCTTAGATAGTGTAGGTAAGACTGGTCATTCCCCCAAGGGCCATGTGTATCTGGATGCCTCCTCCAGGCAGCCTGGAGTATCTGGAGCCCCAGTTCTGTGCATCTCCCTGGGAAATAAGTGAGTGGGAGGGTGTCCTTTGTAGAATCCAGGAACCTGCTGGCCCTATGCTCTAGGGAAGTAAAGGAGGACAGGAGTGTGATCTGGCAGAGGCTCTGCATGGCCCCTGGGAGATAGAAGTGTGGGGGGTGGGGTGGGATTTCCCCCACTTGAAAGCTATCTGGAGGAGGGAATTCTGAGCCTTTTCCTCTCCTGCCAGGTGTCCTTCCTTCAACACAGGTTTAATTTCCTTCCTCCTGCCAGACCTGTGCTGCCTGTGGGAACAGAAGAATGGTCTTTGCCCCGGCAGGGAGGGCACTTCTGCACAAACGTGCACAAAAGTGTCACAAACGAAAACACCCTCTCTCATAAGCACTTCAAACTTGGTGGTGAAAGGGTTAAATTCACTTCGAGTCCACTAGGATGGAATGAGTGGAGGCAATAGCAGGATGGACTGCAGGGCCTCCACCCGGGATGCAGTCTCTTAAATGAAGGCACCTAGGACAGCAAGGGTCAGGGACCTGAAGGCAAAGGGATGACACCTGGGAAGCCACTTTGGGTTCTATGTGAATGTTGGGAACCTTAGACCTGAATGAGGACCCCACTCCCAGCCCACTGCCACCCTCTCTAGCTGCTCCGAGGTTCCTTTTGATGTGCGCTCCCCCCAGGCCACTCAGTCCAGCTACTGGTATTCAGAAAGGCTCCACCGACCTCCTGCTGAGGCACAAAGAATACCGCGGCCAGGCCTCCATCCGCCCTCATGGGGCTACCCGTCTATCGCCAGGAGGGAGGAGGAAATCTCCATTCCAGAGTCTCTGAGATTCATTTTTGTTCGAACTTGTCTGGGGGGCTGCCAGGCCCCAGCCAGGGCCGCTGCCAGTGAGGGGAACAGCAAGTAAGAAGGTCCTGTGGCCTAAAACAACAGGACTCAAGTGAGAACAGTACGTAGGGGGAGTGCAGGGGAGTCCAAGGCCTCTGACCTGGAGAAAGGGGCTTTTGACTTTCTCCTAAGAACTATAGGATTCCCAGATTGGTTTTAAGTGAGCTCCCTAGAAGCTACTGCTAGGATGGACAACAGAGGGAGGCTGGAAACAGGAGGGCCATAGCGTGAGCGGTGGTCAAGGGAATTAATTGGGTAAGATTTCTTTCAACTGCCCTGCTCAGTTTGCTGAGCACAGAGGCAGTCCTGGAAATACTGGAAGCCCATGACCTGCACAGCCAAAGCGCAGGGTAGGTGAGCAACAAGTGTCAATACAACACACAAGAGCGCAGGTGCACTCCGTGCCGACCCCGGCGCGCCCCCTGGCGGCGGTGCTGATAGTAAGGCAGAAAATCAACAGGTGAGGAACCTGACCAAACTTGCGAGCACCCCCGCCTGCCCTACCCAGTTGTCTGGGCCGCGAGCTGGAAAGGTTGTGAGTAACCCTCCCAAATCTTTGTGGATCCTAGTTAAGTAGACGTCCTTCTGAGCGAATGCCCTTAATTTGCTTTGCAATCCCAGAGCTCATTTGGAGGACAAGGTTTTCCAGGCTTTGGGCTCCTTTCTCCTCCCCACCCAGATGGTTCCCTTGGAAGGGTGGGCGGGCCCAGGTGCTGCCAGGTCGGGTTCGAACCTCATGCACCGCTGAGAGGGGGTGGGGGTGGGGTGAGGGGATGGGGGGGTGGGAGAGGGAGGGGAACCCTGCTGACAGCTGCAGCCTTCCAGGAGATGTGGGAGGCTTCGAACCGCGCGCGCGATCATGTCACAAATCCTTCCCAGACCCCAAGATTACAGGTCCCGCCCATGGGCATATGAGGGGTTTTCCCTGCGGAGTAGTTTCCCCTGTCTTGGCTGCAGTTCCCCTGAGCATTTGGGAAAGCGGTTTGGAATCAACGTCTTTTAGAAGGGTGGGAAACGGGTGGGGACGGGAGACCATAGGCCGACTGTCATCCCCAGCCTCCCCCCACCCCCGCTACAGTTGCGAACTGGGGATGACACCCTGCATCTCACCGGGAGCTGTCAGCGTTAACTGAGAGCAGTGCTGACCGAGTGCCAGACCGCGGATGGCGAACAAGAAATACTGGGTTTCTTTTTCCTCTTAGGGGCTGAGGAATCAACTTCCCTCTGGGGTCTCTTCTTCTGCTCCAGTGTCCGCAAATGGGTTCCTCCTCAGGCCCACAGAGCCTTTTCCAAAAGGAGTTATCTGAGAAAATATTGTCTGATGTCTCTGTCCAAGACCCACCTCAACCTCTTAAGAGAGGCCCCCAGGCCCCCAGCTGCTCCCCGTTCTATCCCGTGAGGGCCTCCTAATCAGCTTTATTTTTCAGCTTAGCCCTTGACACGGACGTGATTTTGTGAATATTACAAATCAAATATATCAGCTTAGCTGCTCACTGCTGTGCTGTCCATTTCCTTCTCTAAGAAAGGAAACCAGAGACCACTGAACCCCCACACCTAGAGCAGGGTGGGGCACCAGCAGCTCTGATGGCCCCAGGAAAGCAAAGGCCTCCAGCAGTGGTCTCAGATGGCAGGACCACTGACACCTGTCTGGGTTTCTCAGGGTTCCCTTGTCAATAGACCTTGGCTGTAGGGCTCCCACCCACCCCTGCTTCCCCCACTGTTTTCTGGTTCATGTTTCCCTCTCAGATAACACGGTGTTGCCTCCAGTGGGATGAGATCAGGGA
>CAUYQV010198293.1:0-14747 GCA_963574575.1 Galagoides demidoff | reverse complement strand
AATGATTAACCAAATGATATGAAAGTTATGTTAACCAGCTTGATGAAGATGTTTCAAATTGTATATGAAACAGCACAATGTACCCCATGTTGGCATCAATGTACACAGAAATCAATTAATAAAAAAAAAAAAAAAAGAAAGGAATTTACAAGGGGTTAAGAGAGGGACTTCTTAGAATTCCGCTTATAAGGATCTCACAGGAATCAGAAAGGAGAGCAAATGCCGCATTATTAATACACTCTGGGCAAGAAAGCCAAAGTAATAATCATACTAGTCACTACGACCTGACTTCAGGAACGCCTTAGCTGCGACTGTTACCGCTACACTTTTTTTCATGCAGCAAGGTCAAAGCCGCCTAGCCCTTGAAATGTAGACCTCCATGTCCAATGTGCATTTGGATCAAATGGACAGGTACAGAGGGCTCAGCTTCTCCTAACATACATGTGAAGACACTGAGCCATGCTCACGGCTGGGAAGGCTAACCGCGGCTGTGCTGAGATGCTCCTCAGCTCCCTGCCTTCCCATTTGAAGGAGAAACTGAAGATGAGACCCCCTGCTGTTCAAAACAATGGTCCAAAAGAAGCTATTGGTGTCCTGTAGGTCATCAGAGACTGGAAGAAAAAACGATGTTTCCCTATGTAAGGCATTTCAAAAATGGGAATGAGGAGGAAATTTCTATTTAAAAAAAAAAACAAAAACAAAAAACCTCCAGGATGGCAGAATCACATCGCTAGATCCCCGCACTGCTTCTCCTACTCCCACCACGGGCAGTTCCTTTTTTTGGAGACAGAGCCTTGCCCAGTCTCCTGTGCTAGAGTACAGAAGGGTCATCATGGCTCACTGCAACCTCAGACTCCTGACCTCCCAAGTGCTAGGATCACGGTGGTCAGCCAGGGTGCCCCACCCACTGCAATTTTTTTTTTTTTAAACAAAGTCTCACTATGTTGCCCTTCCTACAGCACTGTGACATCACAGCTCATAGCAACTTCAAACTCTCCGGCTCAAGTGATTCTCTTGCCTCACCCTCCCAAGTAGCTGGGACTATAGGTGCCCATCACAATGCCTGGGTATTTGTAGGGTCTCGATCTTGCCCCGGCTGATCTTATACCTGTGAGTTCAGGCAATCCACCCACCTCAGCCTCCCAAGTGCTGGATAATTCCAGGAATGAGCTACCATGTCTGGCCTACGCATTGCAAATTTTAAGGCAAGCCTAGACTCCCAGTGGTGGCAGAAGCCTCATGCTATGAGATTATTGGGAATTCTCACAGTATCATCAGTATTGAGCAGAAGAAAAATCCTGTTTTATTTTAATGCCATTTATCTCTAATGTTGGAAAGAGATGAAACAGACTTTCTGTATTTAATTTACTTCTGGTTTTTTTCTCTCCTTGGGAAGGTAAATACTGACTCCAGTAAAATATAGTCATTTCTTAGCAATCCATTGGTTGTTTATCCACTTGATGGACTTTCCAAACAACATTTTTTTTGAGACAAAGTCTCACTTTCTTGCCCCCAGTAGAGTGCCATGGCATCATAGCTCACAGCAACCTCAATCTCTTGGGTTTAACCTATCCTCTTACCTCAGCCTCCTAAGTGGGTGGATCTACAGGTGCCCACCACAATGCCCAGCTATTATTTAGAAAGGGGGGTCTCGCTCTTGCTTGGTCTAGTGTCGAACTCATGACAGCTCAAGGGATTCCCCCCACCTGGGCCTCCCAGAGTGCTGAGGTTATAGGCGTGAGCCACTGCACCTAGCTCAACAAACAGTATTTTCAATTTTTTTTTTTTTTTTTGAGACAGAGCCTCAAGCTGTTGCCCTGGGTAGAGTGCTGTGGCATCACAGCTCATAGCAACCTCCAACTCCTGGGCTCAAGTGATTCTCCTGCTGCCGCCTCCCAATTAGCTGGGACTACAGGCACCCACCAGAACACCCGGCTATTTTTTTATTGCAGCCATCATTGTTTGGTGAGCCCGGGCTGGATTCGAACCCACCAGCTCAGGTGTATGTGGCTGGTGCCTTAGCTGCTTGACCCACAGGTGCCAAGCCAGTATTTTCAATTCTAAGGTAACTTTTCTTTTGTGGGGAAGACACTGCTTCATCTATCAGTTTTTCATTGCTTAGAGGATAAAAATTAATTTCAATATTAGCCTCACTCAAAATTAATTATAATAATGATCACCTAACAAGCTCTAGACCCACTCCTTCTAACATTCTATCTCCACCCTCCTAATGAGATTTATGCTATTCTAAGGACAAATATAATTTTTAAATTATTCTACTTGGAACTATGTCTGCTATCATCAGCCTCTCTCTGGTTGGTATCTCTCTGGAATAGGTAAGTATTCCCTATAAAAGACCAGCATTCAGATGAATAATTACTTCTGGGTCTTTTTTTTTTTTTTGAGCCCAGGGACCATGTAATATAGAACATAACAAAATGTATTTTAGAAAATATTATCTTCTGAATAGAAAAATTTGAACGCTATAACCATTCTGTTCTGACACAGCATATCCTGAGCCAGAGTATTTTTCTAGTTTTCAGGATTAATGATGATTCCCTCCCTGCTTAAAATACCATTTATTGCTGAAAAGCCTGATTTGAACCAACTATTATTAGCAACAATATTTTTCCCCAAAGTTTCTGAATCAATTACTAGATTGAAAACTCTTTGCTAGAGGGCTATTTCTGGATTCTCATTTTGAAAGTACCTTACAGATGATTGTAAATTCATGAAGCAATTCACTGAGCGAAACCAAGCTATAAACTCTCCAAGGCCAAGTTCACCCCAATCAGCAAAGGAAGCTTGTTAGCTGAGGGGTAGGAAAATGATTTAGTACTGATAAAAATAATAATAATACTACTATTGGTAAAAGGATGATCTTGCCCATTTTCCTGTCTTGATTTGATCCACAAGAATACCTACCTACTAACAACTACAAAACTCCACTTAGCCAGTGCTTGCAGTTTTAAGGGTTCTCCTAAAATTTTAGTCCAGTGAAATGTTTTATAAATTCAAGCAAGTACATACTGTTACAAACTCTTTCAAATAAATTGGGTTCTCATTCAATTTCTGGGTTTGTTTGCTCCTCAGTTCAGCAGAAGTGGAAAACCAAATCTTCTAGTTAAAAATCCACAGGATAAAATGGTCCAATCACTTTGGAAAACAATTTGGCAGTTTCTTTTTTTTTCCTTTAATTTGGAAGTTTCTTCAAAAGTTAAAGATAAATTTACCATACAAATTAGCAATTCCCGCTTGGCGCCTGTGGCTCAAGTGGCTAAGGCACCAGCCACGTACACCTAAGGTGGTGGGTTCAAATCCAGCCTGGGCCCGCCAAACAACAAGGACGGCTGCAACCAAAAAATAGCCAGGCGTTATGGTGGGTGCCTGTGGTCCTAGCTACTTGGGAGGCGGAGGCAGGAGATTCGCTTGAGCCCAGGAGTTGGAGGTTGCTGTGAGCTGTGAGCTGTGATGCCACGGCACTGTACCCAGGGGGACAGCTTGAGGCTCTGTCTCAAAAAAAATTTTTTTAATTAAAAAAATTAAATTAGCAATTCCACTGCTAGATATCTACACAAGAGAAATAAAAACACAAAAGTTCACACAAAAACTTGTACACAAGGGTGGTGTCTGTGGCTCAAAAGGGTAGGGCGCCGGCCCCATATGCCGGAGGTAGCAGGTTCAAACCCAGCCCCGGCCAAAAATAAATAAATAAATAAATTCCAATTTAAAAAAAAAAAAGACAACTTGTACACAAATCTTCATGACAGCATTCTTTGTGATAGCCCCAAAGTGGAAACCATCTAAATGTTCATCCCAGAATTTTTCAACCTTTTTTATGTCACGGCACACTTGAACCTACAGTTAAACTTAACGTGGCACGCTTAAATTATGTTAATAAAAAAAAAAGTAAGAATATACATGCTGTGCTTTGAACTTCTTTCAAAACCAAGTTAATTAATGATCTTTAAAATTTTACATGGCACTCCTGAGATCCTCTCACAGCACACCAGTGTGCCACAGAACAAGTTGAAAACCAGTGGTTCATCTAATGTTTTTTTTTTTTTTTCAGCAGGCCCAGGCTAGGTTCAAACCCACCACTCCTGGTGCACAGGGCTGGTGATCTAACCACCGAACTATAGGTGCCCAGCTTGTTCATCAAATGTTAAATGAGGTAAACAAAATGAGTATATGCATAAATGAACTACTCGACAGAAAAGGAATATACACTAAGAATAAATGGATGATCCTAAAATCATGATGCTAAGAAAAAAACAGAACATGTCACATGATTTCACTTTATGACATGTCCCGAAAGGGCAAATATAGAGAGACAGAAAGTAGATTAGTGGGCTCAGCACCTGTAGCCCAGTGGTTAGGGCACCAGCCACATACACCAGGGATGGCAGATTCAAACCCAGCTCAGGCCTGCTAAACAACAATGACAACTACCACCAAAAAATAGCTGGGTGTTGTGACGGGCGGCTATAGTCCCAGCTACTTGGGAGGCTGAGGCAAGAGAATCACTTAAGCCCACGAGTTTGAGGTTGCTGTGAGCTATAACACTACAGCTCACTACCAAAGGTGACAGTTTGAGACTCTGTCACAAAAAAAAAAAAAAAAAAAAGAATGAAAGAAAGTAGTGTCGGGCAGCGCCTGTGGCTCAAAGGAGTAGGGCACCAGCCCCATATGCCAGAGGTGGCAGGTTCAAACCCAGTCCCAGCCAAAAACTCAAAAAAAAAAAGAAAGTAGTGTAGTGTTTGCCAGGGGCTGAGTGTGGGGAGAAGGACTCACTGTAAATGGGCAAAAATGAATTTTAAGGGTAATGGAAATGTCCCAAAACTTTGTAGTGTAAAACACCATACATATGTCACCACAAAAAAAACTTTTTGAAACAGCGCCTCAAGCTGTTTGCACTGGGTAGAATGCTGTGGTATCACAGCTCACAGCAACCTCCAACTCCTGGGCTCAAGCGATTCTCTTGCCTCAGCCTCCCAAGTAGGTAGGACTACAGGCACTGTAGCCACAATGCCCGGCTATTTTTTGGTTGCAGTTGTCATCATTGTTTGGCAGGCCCCGGCTGGATTCGAACCCACCAGCTCTGGTGTATGTGGCTGGGACCTTAGCTGCCTGAGCTACAGGCGCTGAGCCACTACAACATTTTTGAGAACAGACTGATCCATTATTTCATGTCCAGAAACACAGTTGACAGGGCCCTGGCCTCCCAGCAACACCAATAAGCCAAGTTTCAACTTGCTTGGCTTCTCGGTGGTGCTGGGAGAGCTTCATTTGTATCCATCAGCACAGATTTTATGTTTTTTGATTCTTATGTATCTCAAGATATATGAATTTGGGGAGGACACCCACATTGGCAAAAGTTATGAGACCTGATTTTTAGTATCACTGATTGCATGATATTAGGAACAGTCACTTGACAATCAAGGTCTGTTTTCTTATGAGGAAAACAAGAGAGTCGGACTAGAATATCTCCACAGTGCCTTCAGGTTTGAGACATTCTGATTCTGTGTGCTATCTTTCAACTACAGGAACTGTGCTACACCAGGCCAGATAATACTTTTGGTGATGATCTGAAATCTCAACATGCCTGATGATGCTATCACAGCACACTGATGTGGGCTGGGACACCCTAGCAGCATGAGTTTTTGAACAATTACAGTAGTTGCTGCAGGCGAGGATAGGACTCCCAAACTCTACAAGACTGAATGCTTTGTGAGATATCACCCAAGGCATGAACTTCTATACTGCTTTTGTCCTAGCACAAGCCATCAATATCACTTACCTGATAAGAAATACTACTTACCCAGGGCCAGGCATTGCGCCAGCTGATTTTCAAACATCCACCAGCACCATCTCCCAACTGCTGTCTTCACTCCATTCTGTATGTTGCCAAATAAACTGTGCTGAAACACAGCAGCTCAGCTTGTCTCATCCCTCTGCTTTCTGTTTCTGTTTCTTTTCTTTTCTTTTTTGTTTTGGAGACAGAGCCTCAAGCTGTCCCCCTGGGTAGAGTGCCGTGGTATAGCTCACAGCAATCTCCAACTCAAGCTCAAGCGAGTCTCCTGCCTCCACCTCCCAAGCTGTTGGGACCACAGATGCCCGCCACAACACCTGGTTAATTTTTTTTTTTCAGTTGCTGCCATCATTGTTGTTTGGCAGGCCCAGGCTGGATTCGAACCCGCCACCTGAGGTGTATGTGGCTGGCACCTTAGTCCGTTTCTGTTTCTTAACATTCCATTTCTTTTATAGTAAAGTCAAACTTCTTTGTTCTGGCATATAAGGTCTTTTATGTTCTGGCTCCAATCAATCTTTCCAACCCTTTTTTCCTCTACTACCCTTCACAGACCTTGTATTTCAGACAAAATAAACTACCTATGGGTCCCTGTGGCATATTATTTCTGTTAACATAATTTCTAACAATATCATAAATCATTCTAAAATTTAGAACATACCTGCTTTCCTAATATGATACTAACTAGACTCTGTTGATGTAATACGTTTATACAGTTCTTTGTGTTAAGCAAAAATTACAGGAGACCATTGTTTTGATCTAAACCACACTAGCCCCCAACAGACCAGTTTAAAAATCAAAATGGAGTCACTCATGGTCACCAAACTGAAACTGAGTTGTTACCCGGCCTCCAAAGAAATCAGGAGAAGAAGGTAACAGCCTAATTTCCCAAACAGGACAGTTTCAATCTTCAATCAACATGATAATGAAATTCCTTCTGTTTTAATCCTTTCAACAAAAAGTAACCTGAAGTAATCTGAAGTGAACTAGTTATTTTTTTTTCCTTGTTCCATCTCACTATCCTCTCTACAAAGTTACTTTGTAAGGAAAGTAACTTTGTAATGACCAATCTACTTTTTGTTCTTCCTTTCAACTTGCTTCAGCCCTTTTTCTGTCTATAAAGTCAATCTCCAGTTTGATTCATTGGAACACTTATCCTATTTTGTAGAATGATGTGTTGGCTGATTCTGGAATCTAAATAAAGACAATGGAGATCTTGAAATTTGTTGTAATTATTCATTTGTGCTGCTCTCTTTCTTGAATGCCCTTTCCCATTATTCCACTAACCAAATTCTTCAAATAAGCCTACCTGGCAAGTGCCAGATGTAGTGAGTGACATATAAAAATTTAATATACGCCTTTCACTTTTTAAAGCTGCTTTTTGCCACACCATCTTTTCTATATATCTCTCTTATGTAACATATCACTTTGTTTTATGTAATATAAACCGCTTAGATTCCTGGATATCAAATACTCTAGAAAAACTAGTATTCAGTCTTAGTCCTATGTGTACCCAGCACAAAGTATAAGTGTTTAATAAATCTTTCCTCGGTGAATGGGGGAAAACACAGTGTGAGAATCAGAGAAACCTCTGGTGGAAACTGACGGCTGAAATGGGACAGGAAGTGGAATGGAGGTGCAGTAGCACGTAATGAGGTCCTACTACGTGCCAATTATTGGGTTGAGCACAATTTTAGTTCTTGTTTCATTTAACCCTTTACAAAATCCTAAAGAGTTGTACCAACGTCATCTCCACTGTACAGACGAGGAGTTAAGGTTAGTGAAGTTATGAAACTTTTTCACTAAGGTCACAACCAAGTTTCCAGTATGTACTTGTCACCTCTGCTCCTTCCCCTTTAACACTCCCCTTTCTTCACCCAAAGTCGAGGACTTCCTAAGTAACACGCAGCCCTCTGCCACTTCATCTTAGCAGCGCTCCTCTTGCCCTTCGCTGATGGAACCACAAGGTTTCGCTGAATGGGGAGGCGGGAGGCCCTTTCCAGATTCACAGGCCCCGCCTCCTGGTTTACTGGTTACGTCATCACGCAGGGCCTAGGCGGCGCGGGCACGTCCTTTAAATAAGGCCTGCTGCAGGCGCGCGCGACAGTGTGCGGAGTGGGGTGGAGCGAGTGTGGAGTCTGGTTTGCGGCCGGGGCCAGAGCCGCCGCGGACCGTGAGGTGGGCGGAAAGGCTAGCTGGCAACGAGAGGCGGCAGGGAGGGTGCTGCCCTGCCCCCGGGCGCGCTCGTGAGAGGCGGGAGGGAACATGGCGGCGCCCTCGGCGGGGCCGGGACCCTTCGCTCCCGGTTCTGGCTTGGCTCCTACCCCGCTTTGCTCGCCCTTTACCTGCCTTCTTGCAGCCTTGTTTACCGTTTCCTTTCACCTCCCTTCTCTTAGCCATTGCTTTTGCCTTCATCGACTCCCTCTTTCCAGTCCCACATGGGGTCGGAGTGTTAGGAGATGGATTAAGTGGAAGCCGGTCAGGCCCGTCCAGCGCCAAGAGACCGACCTCCTGGATTTTACTGTTAGTTTCTCCCATGACACTATCGATCTGCCTGTGTGACAAGAGAAGCACTGCACGTGGAGAGAGGTTAAGTCAGATTTGCAGTCCTGATGCTGTCTCTTAGTGAGCTCATGAAATGTAACTTAAGGTGCCTGGACAGCCTCAGATGTGAAGTTCTTTGTGTAGGTCTAAGATTCTTAAGGGCTCTAAGATTCTAGAGGGCTTTTGTCATGCATTGCCTGCCAGAAACTGCCCCATACACTGTATGACTGGGAAAACAGAAGCATGATTTCGTTTGGCAGTGGGAGTGGAGGAAAGCTGAGTGAGGACACACAGCTCCCTGTCAATTTGATTAGTATGTAAGCAATGAAAACACCATACTGTTGGGGCTGTTAGTTCCTTAGAGCGTCCTATGAGAAAGACTCATCCTACTTTTTCCTTGATCCTGTGCTACGAAGAACCTTGGGAACCTTTATTTGTTTGCTGTATTCTTAATTTTAAGTGCCACAGTCAGTTGAGAGGGGTTCTTCTTCACCTCAGTTAACAACACCTGGCTTAGCCAATCCCTTGCTTTTGATCCTGACCTTTTTCTTTTCTTTCTTCTCAGTTGGGTGTAGATTCTGGAGGGATCCTACCTCTGTTGGAGCTTTTGTGACCAGGCAGCAGAACTGTGAACTAGAGTAAAGGAGAACTCTAGGAAAATGAGCTCCAAGATGGTGATGAGTGAGCCAAGACTGAACTGGTGAGTTGAACCACTTTCTAATCCACCGAAGACAAGTGAAGTGAGATTGGTGTCCCTGTAAGAAGGGGTTTCTGGCGTGAAGAGATGTGGAAAAACAGGTTAAAAAATGTAAGTTCAGGGTCTCAGAGTTTAGCTTACTTATCTTCACATACTGAACACTTTTGAGTAGCTGACTGTACCTCCACCCTTAAAATGACAATTCTGCACCCAGAGTTGTTTTTAGGTATGAGTCTATCATGTATTTCTTGTTGGTCTCTTCTGAAGGAGAGATGCTGGAATTTTCTTGTCTAAGAACTGTACCCAAGGGTGGCACCTGTGGCTCAAAGGAGTAGGGCACCAGCCCCATATGCTGGAGGTGGCAGGTTCAAACCCAGCCCTGGCCAAAAAAAAAAAAAACATTAATAATACATTTTAAAAATAAATAAATAAGAACTGTACCCATTTCCATACAAGTATTAAAAAAGACCCTCTTTAAAAATAGACATGCTTTTTATTATATTTGAATCTTTATTAAATGATAATATAAATGCATAGACAGTATTTTAGAAGTATATGGGAACTTAGCAAATAGAGAACTAGTTAAATAATACGTGGTTTTGTAGAGATTCAACTAATACATTTGCTGCTTTAGGTCTTTTTCACACATGTTAACTAAGTCAGGCAAGGAAGATACAAAAGTCACAAGAGGTTATAAAGATTATTAAAATAGTACCTGATTCAAAGAATATCAATCAGTAAGTTCAGTAAGTATTTATTTGTTTTGAGACAGTCTCATTCTGTCACTTTGCATAGAGTGCTTTGGTATCATACCTCACAGCAACTTCAAACTCTTGGGCTTGAACAATCCTCTTGCCTCAGCCTCCAGAGTAGCTGGAACTACAGGCATGTGCCATTATGTGTAGCTAATTTTTTTTTTTTTTTTTTTTTTGAGACAGAGTCTTACTTTGTCATCCTTGATAGAGTGCTGTGGGGTCATAGTTCACAGCAACCTCGAACTCTTGGGCTCAAGTGATTCTCTTGCCTCAGCCTCCCAGTCCCAGGTGGGACTATAGGCACCTGCCACAACACTCAGCTACTGAGTGTTTAGAGACCAGGTCTCCCTCTGGCTCAGGCTGGTCTCAAACTCATGAGCTCAAGCAATCTACTCGCCTCAGCCTCCAGAGTGCTAGGATTACAGGTGTAAGCCATGTGGCCCTGACAATCGTACTTCCATCCCTAAAGAGTTCATAATCCTCGAGGCCTTTCACCTTGTCTTTACATGACATGCAGAATGAAATGTCACAAATGCAATACCATGACAAGGTAAGAAATTCTATACCTGATACATAGCAAATAAGGCATCCTAATTTTATCATTAATACCTTAATCATAGTTTTTTTGATAAATGCTCTTTTAAACAGTAAGGAATGAGAATGTAACATGTATTAGAATTTCCCATTTAAGGAATGAGACATTTGAAAGTTCTCATTTTTTTTTTTTTCCAGTTTTTGGCCAGGGCTGGGTTTGAACCCGCCACCTCTGGCATATGAGGCTGGCGCCCTACTCCTTTGAGCCACAGGTGCCGCCCTCAATTGTACATTTTAGGAGATGTGCACAATTACTTTCCTTGCCAGTGCTGCAAAGCACATGGTCAGATGTTTTTATATAGCACTGGCATCATGAAACCATGTGGTGTAAAACTTCCACAAATAGTAGCCCAAAGGATTCTACTAAACTTTGTCCTCTCTGAATTAATGGTTCTCAGTGTTTTTAATTTTTAATTATTTATTTGTTTATTTGTTTAGAGTTGGATGTTAACTATATAGAAAACATTAGCTGTGTTAGTCTCTAAATTAATTATGTTATAAAAAATTATGTATCACTTTCAAGGTAGTTTTAGCAAGGGCATGCCATTGGCTAAGTTAACAAAAATAGGTAGGATATTTAGTGCCTTTTGGCCTGGCACAATTGTATATGAAACAAAAATAAGTTGAGAAGCATTTGCTCTTCAGCAACCAAACATCTTAACGTCATGCTTCAGAGCTGGAGGTGAGCCCTGCCTTTGATAGACCCTAAATTGCACTTTAGTCTGTTCTATCTTTAACTCTCCAGTCTCTCTGATGTTTATTTAATTAGGAACTAAAAGAAATCAAAGGTCGATTGTTGGAGGTAGAGAATTTCATAATGGGCGGGAGCTTAAGACTGTCTAAGAAGTAAAACATCTAAGCTCGCAGATGTGGTCTATGAAATTAAACGTACTAAGAGGTGATTGCCTGGGAAAGGGGATATAGAGGGCATATAGTTATAAATTACCATTGTACCATAATGCTGCTTGGTCAAGCATGAAATTTTGAATTGTCAAATGTAAGTCATTACTTTGTTTCACAGGGATGTTTCCCCCAAAAATGGCCTTAAGACATTTTTCTCTCGAGAAAATTATAAAGATCAATCCATGGCTCCAAGTTTAAAAGAACTGTGTGTTTTATCTAACAGGTAATATGTTTATTTTTTTGGTTATTTATTTCCATATTTAATGTTCTAATGTTTTCCATACTTAATATTTTTCTGGTAGTTGAAGTTTTGTATCTCTTTCCACTATGAACAGTTAAATCAGGCATCCTCAAACTGCGGCCCTTGGGCCACATGCAGCCCGCCTAGGACGTTTATCCAGCCTGCCAGGTGTTTTTGCCGCCACTGTCCTGTCCTGCTTAGCAGCCGACTTGTCCAGGGGCCCTCAGTCCAGCCCGCCAACGGTCTGAAGGACAGTGGACTGGCCCCCTGTTTAAAAAGTTTGAGGACCCCTGAGTTAAATTATAGAAATATAAAAAACAGAACATAAGAAAACCTTTCTTATCATTTTGATATTTATCTTTCAGACCTTTATACATGAACATATATATATATGTGTAAACACATAAAACAAAAAGGAACTTATGAAAAATAGCATTAAATACTATAAAACTTTCTTATAGTATTGTTATATGAATTGGTTTTTTCCTATTTAAAGTGATATTTTGTATATCCTTCCATGCCCCTACATATATAGCTCAGTTTTAATGGTTATGTATGTGCATTACTTCATTACATAGCTGTGCTTTTAATTCACTTATCTTATCCTGTGTTGCAAAATGTTTGTGTTCATCTTTTTCTGTAAGTAAAAACAATACATTGGTGACATTTTAATAACCATTTCTGTAAGATACATTCTTAGAAATTAATCTGTGTGGTCGGACAGTATAGACATTTTATGTTTTAATGGATTCTGCCGAATTTTCTCTTCTTTCTGCTCACCTGCCTGTGGCATTCCTTTTTAATTGACCATTCCTGGTCCATCTCAGATGAACCTGGAAGCCAAGTAATTGAGTTTACTAGAAAGATGTGTAAATACACCAAATGAGGAATTAGGGAACTCCCCAAGGGAAACTTTAGTTTTTTCCCCTTTCCAATGGAGGAAGCCCATCTCCCCATCTTTTTGTGTCTTCTCAGTATTGTTTCTGTCAGTCATTCTCTCATTCTCTGGTATCTTTGTTCTGTCCCATTTTCAGTCATCTTGATCAGTATTTAAAAGCACTCAAGTTTTTCCTGTTTGAAGTGATCCCTGGACTCCACATTACCCCCTAGTTACTCTCTCTTCTTTCATTTGTACTTGGACCTCTTTAAAGACTTTTTTGTTGTTGTTGCCATTTGGCCAGGGCTGGGTTTGAACCTGCCACCCTTGGTATTTGGGGGCCGGTGCCCTACCCACTGAGCCACAGGCGCCGCTCTTCTTTAAAGACTTTTATATGTATATGCTTGATGGGAGGAAATGAAGAGCAAAAAAGCTGTAAGACATAAAGAAAACAATGAAATGACATTAGTAACTCCTTCTCTATCAATAATTACTTTAAATAGATTAAATTTCAGTCAGAAGATAGATTGGCAGAATGCATTTTAAAAATAGGATTGAAACCATTCTGTTCACTGCTCTTGCTTTTAACTGAACATCCCACTCTAATCAGTCTTCTGTCCTCACTTCTAAAACTGCTCCTCTCATGGTCATCAATCAGCGCTTGACTATGGAGATCTCTCATTCTCCTAGTTTCCTCCTAGTTTTTTGTTTTTTGTGGTGTTTCTTAGATTCTCTTGCCATCTTCATATTTAGGCTTCCCACACTAGCTGATCATCAGCTTCCCTAACTTTTGAAAAACACTGATTTTGCGGGTGTAGTGTTATGCACCTGTAGTCCCAACTATACAGGAGGCTGACACTGGAGGATTGCTTGAGCCCAGAAGTTTAAGACCAGCCTGGGAAACATAGTGAGCTTCTGTTGCAGAATAAAAATGTAATAAAATACTAATTTTGTACTTCACATCCAGCCCTTTTAATCTACTGTCTGAGGTGAAGGATGCATCTGTGAAATTGACTCAGCCTGTAACAGGTGTGTGTGCACTGTAATACACACACATTAGTATACTCCTCTTATTTCGTATAGTGGGAGCATCCTATTGTCTGCATTCTGTAGGCTTCCTGCCCTGTCACCATACTTTGTTGATCTTTCCATATTAGTACATATAAATTGAATTCGTTCTTTTTCATAGCTATGTCATATTATGTTGATGGATATAGATAATTTTCAATTGATTTCTGTTAATATTCTTTTAGTTAGCTTCTTTTCCTTTACTGTTACAAATAATGAGCATTCTTTTTTACATATGATTATATAGGTAGGATAAAATTCTTATGAGTGAAGGATATTTTTACATTTATTTTGATAGATATGCCATTAAAAACATTAAAGAAACAAATGATTTTTTTGATTTCATCAGATAAATAGATAAGTTGACATAAAAACAAGCGGAAGTTGTGTTAAAGAGACAATTTCAAAAATAAATGTTTTAAAGAGGCAGTCTTAGAGCAAGTTTCTTCTTGCCAGAGTGCATAATTATAATATGTTTGCTAATATCATCTGTACCAGGGTGAGGCAACAGACTCCCTTATATGTATGTACATTTACAGATTTTTAAAAAAACTATTTCTGTTATTTATCTTGTGCCATGTTCTGGGGATAACTAATTTCTTAAAACTTATTATCCAATAATTATAATACCTTTGTTTGTTTGAATCAAACAGTGTCTACCAATTTTAGTGTCCTGGGATTTAGTGAACATACATTTTTTTAAGTCTCACTATTTTTTAACTCTTAGCCTTCATTATTTCAGACTAAAGATTTCTAATAATAATCTTCTTCATCTTACCACTGCTTCTTAATTTTTCCAATGGTTCTTTTCAAGTCCACTTCTGCTCAGTATATCCTGGGTGTGTGTTACAGTCTGGCTTTGTATAAGGGAGAGGGTATTGTTCTGACAGTTGAGAGTACCCAGCTCCTAGCATCTTTTTTTCTTAGAATATCCTTGTTTTCTCTAATTCCAGCTACTCAGGAGGCTAAGGTGGGAGGATAGCGTCAGTCCAGGAGTTTGAGGCTGCAGTGTATTATGACTGTGTGCCTGTGGGTAACCACTGCACTGCAGCTTGACAGTGTATGAGACCCCATTAAAAAAATAAGTTAAAAAAAGAGAAACTAAGATATGCTTCTTTTCTTTAGATTTCTGTGTAGCACAAAATAATTTATTAGTATAATTTACCTTTTCCTATAGAAAAATAAAGACACAAGGCATTGATAAGATTTGTCTCTAGTCTTTTTTCCTAACTTTAACTGTTGTTAAAAATTATTACACA
>CAUYQV010198289.1:0-16586 GCA_963574575.1 Galagoides demidoff | reverse complement strand
AGTGTGCTGTTTTCATGTACATTTTGAAATACTCTCATCAAACTGGTCAAGATAACCTTCATGTCATTTTCTTAGTTATTGAGTTAAAACATTCATACTCTGCTTTTAGAAAGATTCACTTGTATCCTTGTAAGATAAACCATAGAGATGACCCCACCAATCTCCCTCCCTCCCCCCCATCTACTCCCCTCACCTCGCCCTCCCATCCCCTTCCCATATTCTAAGGCTATAATTAGGTTATGACATTCCTATAAAAGTGATGAATTAGTTTCAAAATAGGGCTGTGTACATTGGATACTTTTTCTTCCATTCTTGAGATACTTTGCTAAGAAAAACATTTTCCAATTCCATCCTTACAAACATGAAGGAGGTAAAGTCTCTATCCTTCTTTAGGGCTGCATAGTATTCCGTGGTGTACATGTACCACAATTTATTGATCCATTTGTGGGTCTGTGGGCATTTGGGTTTCTTCCATGACCTAGTAATTATGAATTGGGCTGCAGTAGACATTCTGATACAAATGTCTTTGTTGTAATTTGATTTTTGGTCTTCTGGATATATACCTAATAAAGGAATTGCAGGATCAAATGGCAGGTCTATTTTTAGTTCTCTCAGTGTTCTCCAGATGTCTTTCCAAAAGGAATTAATTAATTTGCATTAGGACCTTTGTAAAGCTCTAAATGAAAAGGTGCAATCAGCAGTCCCAGTTCTTTGGAAGAGGGGTGGTCAATTACAACTCCAAGAGCCCTCAATTCAATTTCACCTTGCCAGCTTCTCTAGCCAAATGGTGAAAAATAATCATGGGGTGGAATCAGTGGAAAAACTCTGGCAACATGGATAATCAGAGTAGATCAACTCCCCCAAGGGATGACAAAGGAGACACAACAGAAAATCCCATTCATAAACAAATGGCTGAGATGTCAGAAATCAAATTCAGAATTTGGATTGCAAATAAGATTAACAGAATGGAGACAAAGATAGAATTAGAAATTCAAAGAGCAATTCAAAAGTTGTGTCACGAATTCAATGAATTCAACATCCCCCTATTTCTGTCTGACATGGCCAACCTGAATCTCTGGACTCTATATCTTAGCTTCATGTATATATTGCTGGCCTTGATGACCAACTCCTGTTAAAACTTGAAATCCTCCCTCAGATGCTCCTGTCAAGAAGGCGAGTTAAAGGGCAGAAGTTCAGCAAGTAAGCCAATGAGTTGGAGCTGAGCCAAGAGAGAAGGTTGAAGAACGCACATCAACCCTGCTGAGGTGAGCTGCAACCCCAAGGATACAAACAAAAGGTACAAAATCCATCACCAAGCTGATGGGAGTCCTCTCCCCATGAGAAGGGCTCACATTATACTCCATACAAATAAGCAAGCAGAGTTTAAACATCCTCCCATTTTATTCCACAGGAGTTCCCCTACTAGGATGTGATAGCACTCTCCCATCAGGCATAAAACTGTATATATACTGTACCTGCAATTCTGAACTCCCAGCACTCCCCTCCACTCTAATCCCGAGGTCTGGACGCCTGTCCCCCATGGAGTACAGATTCTTGGGCACTTTCTCGAGAGGTGTGGACAGGGCAGGGGCTGTTGCTGGTCTGTGCTGATTCTGTGGCACAGAAGTAAAGAGAATATGGTCAACTGAGAGGGAACCATACAGGAGCTGGCATGCCCCAAGGTGCAGAGCAACAGCTGCAGCAGTGGGAACAATAGGGCTCACGCCCTATCCCTATCATCTCTGGGGCTATTCTGGACAGATACTCCTTGTCTCTCTGGGCAACCAGAGGAAGGCGGGCATCTTCTCCAGTGGCAGCCACTGGCAGAACAGATCTGGGATGGAAACGCAGGCACCGCGAGTAAAAGGTATGCTGGAGGCAGTACTGGCCTGGGCGGAGCTCAGGGACTAGAAGACCCTCAGCAGAGATGGCAGACTCCCAGGGTGGGGCTGACCCAGAGGACTGCTTTACTGAGCCTAAGATGCACCCAGCCCTCAGGTGATCATAGTTGAGACAAAGGTGGGTGGGCAGAGGCTGGAACTGACAGCTGAGTGTGAGCTCTAACTGCACCTGCCCCCTGACCAGACTGCATAGACCAGGGCTGAGTTGTAGTTTCTGTGACCTCAAACAGTGTCTGATCTGCAAAGGAATATAGCAGGGACAGAAACAAATTTTATGAAGTTGTTCTGTTTTGCTAGCAACATCAGGGGTGGGGCTGGAACTGAGTGAACCACCTCGGCCTCCATTAAGCACCTGAGGTTGTCAGGCCTCTCTTCTCCCTGCTGGATAGTGGCCTGGCTGAGGAGACATAGATCTCCCTCTGACTCAGGCAGGCACAAACCCCTGAGTATCTGCTCATTGGAGGGAACTGGGTCACAGCCCTGTGGGGTTACCAGTGACTGGGTGTGACAGAGGTGCAAGGTGGGGAAGGAGGCACTATTTATTTGCTAGGTGGGTCCTTCTGACATCACGGAGCACCAGAGCAAGTCATACTTGAGCTGCCAGCAGACCCCTGCTCTCGAGTTGCTGGAGACCTTTTGAACTCTCCCACCTGAGACTGGTGCTGACTGGGACAATTGGTTTGGACCTCTTGAACTGGGTCAATCACCCAAGGACTATTCAAAGTAGTACCCTGGGTGTGTGGTTGTGGGAAGGTTTGATTTTCCTGTTCCAATTGCTGCTTGTGGGAGGTGGGGTGACTTAATTCCTGGTATTTCTCTACAGCTAAGACTTCAACCCAGTGTAACTGATTCACTGGAGGAAGACAGAGACCAGCTGAAAACAAGAGAGAGCCACTTAGCCCCACCACACCAAGCAGGCCCACAGTTTCTCAGGCCATAGCACTGTATGGGTCCTTGGCAAAACTCTAGGGGAAAAGGTACAGACACCAGTCCTAGCTTTTGGGCAAAGGGCCAGTTAATGACTACTCCTGGAGCCCCCTCCCCCACCCAACTTCTCCTTATCTGCTCATCTAGCCAAATGGTGTAAAATTATCATGGGGCAAAATTAGAGGAAAAACTCCAGTAACATGAATAACCAGAGTAGATCAACTCTCTCAAGGAAGGATATGGCAGACACAACAGAAGATCCCATTCATAAACAGATGGCTGAGATGTCATAAATCGAATTCAGAATTTGGATTCCAAATAAGATTAATAGAATAGAGGCAAAGTTGGAATTAGAAATTCAAGGAGCATTTCAAAATTGTCTCAAGAATTCAATGAATTCAAAGAAAAAAATCACCAAAGATATTGACATGTTGAGAGAAGATTTTGCAGCCCTCAAAGATCTGAAAATACAGTAAAATCCCTCAGTAACAGAATGGAGTAAGCAGAGGAAAGGATCTATGACATTGAAGACAAAGCTTTTGAATGCTCTCAAACTCTCAAAGAGGAAGAGAAATGGAGAGCAAAAACAAATCATTCTGTCAGAGAGCTCTGGGATAATTCGAAGAAAACTAATATTTGCCTTATAGGGATCCTTGAAGGCAATGAAGTTGCTTCACAAAGCACAGAGGCTCTTCTTCATGAGATTATGAAAGAGAACTTCCCAGACATGCCAAGAGATTCTGAAATTCAGGTAGCAGACAGTTTCAGAACCCCAGCAGGACTCAACCTGAGTAAGACATCCTCCAGGCACATCATAATTAAATTTACTAAGGTTAATATGAAGGAGAAAATTCTGAAAGCAGCTAGACATAAGAAAACCATAACCCACAAGGGGAAGAATATTAGAATGACTGCAGACCTCTCTGCTGAAACCTTTCAATTTAGAAGAGGGTGGTCATCGACTTTTAATGTCCTAAAACAAAATAACTTTCAACCCAGTATCTTGTATCCAGCTAAACTGAGTTTCATTTATGATGGAGAAATTAAATACTTTAATGACATTCACAGACTGAAGAAATTTGCTATAAATAAACCAGATCTCGAGGTCCACTGGACTTTCAAAAAACTCGATACCCAAAATTTTACCAGGCTTATCAATATTCTCAATTAATGTAAATGGCTTGAATTGTCCTCTAAAGAGGCACAGGCTGGCTGACTGGATATGAAAACTCAGCCCAGGTATGTGCTGCATACAGGAATCTCATCTTAGCTTAAAAGATAAATGTAGACTCAGGGTGAAGGGATAGTCACTCTATATTTCAGGCAAATGGAAAGCAGAAAAAAGCAGGTGTTGCAATTTTATTTGCAGATACAATAGGCTTTAAACCAACAAAAGTAAGTAAAGATAAGGATGGTCATTTCATATTTGTTAGGGATAATACTCAATACAATGAGATTTCAATTATTAATATTTATACACCCAACCAGAATGTGCCTCAATTTATAAGAAACACTCCAACAGGCATGAGCAACCTGATTTCCTCCAACTCCATAGTAGTCAGAGATTTTAATACTCCTTTGGCAGTGTTGGATAGATCCTACGAAAAGAAACTAAGCAAATAAATTTTAGATTTAAACTTAACCATTCAATGTTTGGATTCGACAGACATGTACAGAACATTTCATCCTAACAAAACTGAATACACATTCTTCTCATCAGTCCATGGAACATTCTCACATCTTAGGTCACAAGTCTAACCTCAGCAAATTTAAAAGTATAGAAATGATTCCTTGTATTTTCTTGGATCATCACATAATAAAAGTTGAACTTACCAATAACAGGTATCTGCATACATATATCTAAATCTAAATCATACAAAGACATGGAAACTAAATAACCTTATGCTGAATGATAGCTGGGTCATAGATGAGATTAAGAAGGAAATTACCAAATTTTTGGAACAAAACAATAATGAAGACATGAATTATCAGAACCTGTGGTATACTGCAAAGGCAGTCCTAAGAGGGACTGCAAGCCTTCCTCAAGAGAATGGAAAGAGAGGAAGTTAACAACTTAATGGGACATGTCAAGTAAGTGGAAAAGGAAGAACATTCCAACCACAAACCCAGCAGAAGAAAAGAAATAACTAAAATTAGAGCAGAATTAAATGAAATTGAAAACAAAAGAATTTAAAAGATCAATGAATCAAAAAAAATTTTTTCAAAAAATTCAATAAAATTGATAAACCATTGGCCAAACTAACCAAAAATAGAAAATTAAATCCCATAATATCATCAGTAAGAAATGGCAAAGGCAAAATAACAACAGACAGCTCAGAAATTCAAAAAATCCTTAATGAATACTACAAAGAACTTTATGCTCAGAAATACAAAAATCTGAAAGAAATTGACCAATACTTGGAAGCACACCAACTTCCTAGACTTAATCAGAAAGAATTGGAAATTCTGAACAGAACTTATCAAGTATTGAAATAGAATCAACTATACGAAATCTCCCTAAAAGGCAGAATCTGGGACCAGATGACATCACATCAGAATTCTATGAAACCTTTACAGAGGAACTAGTACCTATATTACTTAATCTTTTTCAAAACATTGAAAGAAGGAATACTTTCCCAACACATTCTATAAAGCAAATATCACCCTGATCCCCAAACCAGGAAAAGACCCAACAAGAGAAGAAAACTATAGACCAGGGGTCCTCAAACTTTATAAACAGGGGCCAGTTCACTGTCCCTCAGACTGTTGGAGGGCCGGACTGTGGGCCACGGGCGAGTCGGCTGCTAACCAGGGCAGGCAGCAGTGGCAAAAACACTTGGCAGACCAGATAAATGTCCTAGGCAGGCTGCATGTGGCCTGTGGGCTATAGTTTGAGGATGCCTGCTATAGACCAATATCTTTAATGAACACAGATACAAAAATATTCAATAAGGTCCTAGCAAACACACACCTATGGTTCATCTTACCAGGGTACATGTGAAACCTATTACATGTAGAATATAAATGTCTTAACACAATAACTAAGAAAACACCATGAAGGCTATGTTAACCAGTTTGATGAAAATATTTCAAATTGTATATAAATCCAACACATTGTACCCCATCTGTGCATTAATGTAAACAGCTATGATTAAAAAAAAAAAAGATCCTAGCAAACAGAATCCAGCAACACATCAAACGAATTATACACCATGACTGAGTAGGTTTTATCCCAGGGTCTCCAGGTTGGTTCAATATACGTAAATCTATAAATATAATACATCACATAAACAAACTAAAAAACAAAGACTGTATGATTCTCTCAATAGATGTAAAAAAAGCTTTTGACAATATCCAGCATCCTTTTATATCAGAACACTTAAGAAAATAGGTATAGAAGGGACTTTTCTTAAACTGATAGAGGCCATCTATAGCAAACCTATAGCTAATATCATATTGAATGGAATAAAATTGAAAACATTTCCATTCAGATCAGGAACCAGGCAAGGTTGCCTATTGTCGCCACTGCTTTTCACATTGTAATGGAAGTCTTAGCCATCACAATCAGGCAAGAGAAGGCAATAAAGGGTAGGGTAACAGGGTTAGAGGAGATCAAACTTTCATTCTTTGCAGATGATATGATTTTATACCTGGAAAACCCCAGGGACTCAACCACAAAACTCTTAGAAGTGATCAAGGAATATAGTAGCATCTCAGGATACAAAATCAATACTCACAAATTAGTAGCTTTTATACATACCAATAATAGTCAAGCCAAAAAAAACCAGTCAAGGACTCTATTGCCTTTACAGTTGTGCCAAAGAAGATGAAATTTTGGGAATTTACCTAACAAAGGACATGAAAGATCTCTATAAAGAGAATTATGAAACTCTGAGAAAAGAAATACCTGAAGATGTTAACAAATGGAAAAACATACCATGCTTATGGCTAGGAAGAATCAACATTGTCAAAATGTCCATATTACCCAAAGCAATTTATAAATTTAAAGCAATCCCTATCAAAGCACCACTGTCATACTTTAAAGATCTGGAAAAAATAATACTTAGTTTTATATGGAACCATAAAATACCTTGAATAGCCAAGACATTACTCAAAAATAAAAACAAATCAGGAGGAATCATGCTACCAGACTTTAAACTATACTATAAAGCTATAGTGATCAAAACAGCATGGTATTGGCACAAAAATAGAGAGGTAGATGTATGGAACAGAATTAAGAACCAAGAGATGAACCCAGACACTTATAGTCATTTGATCTTTGATAAGCCTATCAAAAATATAAATTGGGGGAAGATTCCCTATTTAACAAATGGTGCTGAGAGAATTGGCTGGCAACTTGTAGAACACTGAAACTGGAGCCACACATTTCACCATTAACAAAAATTGACTCTCATAAAAGATTTAAACATAAGACATGATACTGTAAAGATTCTTGGAGAGAGTGTAGGAGAAACACTTGAAGAAATTGGCCTGGGAGAATACTTTATGAGGAAGACCCCCTGGGCAATGGAAGCAACACCAAAAATACATTACTGGGATCTGATCAAACTAAAAAGATTCTGCACAACCAAGAACATAGTAAGCAAAGCAAGCAGACAGCCCTCAGAATGGGATAGGATGTTTGCAGGTTATGCTTCTAACAAAGGTTTGATAACCAGAATCCACATAGAACTCTAACTTATTAATAAGAAAAGAACAAGTAATCCCATTTCATTGTGGGTAAAGGACTTGAACAGAAGCTTCTCTGAAGAAGACAGGTACACGGCCTACAGACACATGAAAAAATGCTCATCATCTTTAATCATCAGAGAAATGCAAATCAAAACCACTTCAAGATATCATCTAACTCCTGTAAGACTGGCTCACATAATAAAATTCCAAAACTATAGATGTTGGCATTGATATGGAGAAAAGGGAACACTTCTGCACTGCTGGTGGGAGTGCAAGCTAGTACATTCCTTTCAGAAAGAAATATGGAGAATACTCAGGGATCTAAAAGTAGACCTGCTGTTTGATCCTGGAATTCCTCTACTAGGTGTATATCCAAGAGACCAAAAATCAATTTATAACAAAGATATTTGCACCAGATTGTTCATTGCAGCTCAATTCATAATAGCCAAGTCATGGAAGAAGCCCAATTGCCCATTGATCCATGAATAGATTAATAAATTGTGGTATATGTATACCATGGAATATTATGCAGCCTTAAAAAAGATGGAGACTTTGCCTGTTACATTTACATGGATGGAGCTGGAACATATCCTTCTTCGTAAAGTATCTCAAGAATGGATGAAAAATTATCCCATATACTCAGTACTATTATGAAACCAATTTAAAATCACTCACACTTTCATATGAAGAATAGATCACAACTATGGCCCAAGATGATGGAGGGAGGAGGGGGGATGGGAAGGGAGGGGGAAGGTCAGATCAAGGGAGGGTGAATGGTGGGATCACACCAATGGTGTATAATGCAAGGGTACATGTTGGATCTATTAGTATACAGCATAAATGTCTTAACACAATAACTAAGTAAATGAGATGAGGTATATATTAACCAGTATGATGTAAGCATTTCTAATTCTATATGAAATCAGTACATTGTACCCCATAAATGCATTAATGTATACATTATCTATGTGTTTATGATTTAATAAAGAAAAATAGAAAAGTTACTGATTTTTGTATGTTGATTTACTGAATTTCTTTAACAGTTCTAAGAGTTTTTTGGTCTTTAGGGTTTTCAATAAGATCATGTTGTCTGTAAACGGGGACAGTTTGATTCTTTCCCAGTTTGAAGGCCCTTTATTTCTTTTCTTTGCCTAATTTATCTGGCTAGGACTTCCAAAATAAGCTAGTTTATATATAATATCAGCATGCTGCCTGGCACATAGTGGCTTCTTACCACCTCACTTGCCACTCCTTGTTAGATTCCTTTGTTCCATCTTCCTCTGCAGAGGCAGAAGTCTGCCTTTGCTTTTACTCTTTTCAATCTCTACTCACAACTAGGTGACCTCATTTAGTCTTGTGCCTTTAAATATCACCTATATGTTGGTGATTCTCAGATGTAAGTTCTCTGTTCCCACTTAGCATGTCTGGGTTGGTGACTTTTATCTCCAAATTTGGGGCATATGAAGCAAGAAGAAAATCCAGGAAATTTGCTATCTAGTCAGCCTCTCCTTGGGTCCTGAGATCCCTAGCCTATTCATTTTTTCTGCCCACCTTTCAGATGTTTCTTTCTCATTGGTCCCTGTTTCCTGGTATTCACTCTTGTATAATCTCCTACTACATGGTGCTGCCATTGTTCTATATGACCAATAGAATATGGCAGAAGGGATGGCATGCCACTTCCAAGATTTAGTTTAAAAGCATCAGGCCTTTGTTTACTTTCTCTTTCTCTCTGATCATTCACTCTGTGGAAAGCCAACTGCAATGTCATGAGAACATTCAGAGGCCCAAGTGGCTGGCAACTGATATCTCTCTTCAACAACCAGTGAAGATCTGAGGCCTGCTAGCAACCAACCATGTGAGCGAGCTTGGAAGCAGATCCTTCTGCCTTCAGATGGCTAGTTCTGGCCAGAATCTTGTGTATAGTCTCATGAGGAACCATGAACCAGAACCACCCAGCTGAGCCTTTCCTGAATCCCTGAAGCTTGGAAACTGTGAAAGGTAATGTCTCTTGTTTCAAGTAGCTTAATTTGGGGGTAATTTGTTACATAGCAGTAGGAACTAATATAGGTACCATAATCATTTTACTAGCTTAAGGCCTTAAAGGTATAAATCCAGCCTTGATAATCTTGATTCAGTACTTTAATCTTCTTGATTCATCTTTCTATTTTTTTTTTTTTTGCAGTTTTTGGCTGGTGCTGGGTTTGAACCCACCACCTCTAGTATATGGGGCTGGTGCCCTAGTCCTTGAGCCATAGGTGCCACCCCTCATCTTTCTATTTTTTAACCATCCATAAACTAGACCTTGTCAAGTATTATCTAGAATTGCTCCATTCTTATGAAATATTAAACTTCTATATCCAACCTTTGACCATACCTTTATATCCTTCTACCCCTTGTGTCATTTCTCCATGTAACTTATCCTCCTCATCCATGACCCACTTATTATGCCTAGTTTATTTGTCTCCTTTTGGCCTCATTTTATTTTTCTACAACATTTGAACTATTGCTTCGCCATGTGTGAAACACCTGTGTTTTTTGGGAATAGCTCTTATTCCACTCTACGTTGTGTTGGTGGAGCTGTGTTGACCAGTGCCATCACAGGTGTGGACCCCTGATTCAGGCTGGCCAGATAACCTCTTACGTACACTGTGAGAAAAAGGGCTAGAGTTTGCTTATGGAGTCAAGAGCTCTAAGGAATGTCTAAGAACATAACTTCTGGAGGTTGTCCTGTTGTATTGGGAGAGAATGAAGTCAAGTGAAGGCAAACAGAGCTGAGAGACTGAAGAAAGATCACATTAGTAAAACATTTGAACCATGGATCCTGTTAGACCTGAAGCAAGGTGTACAACTTAGACTTTCCAGCTCTATAAACCAATAAATGCTTTCCCACATTTTTTTTTTAAATTTTCGATTAACATGAGGATACAAACCATTAGGTTTGAATGTTTGCATTTGTTAGGTGAAGTCCATGTTGTTGTTGTGCCCCTACCCAGGAGGTGTGCCCTATACCCTTAAATAGTGCCCATTAGGTGGGAACACACCAGTCCCCCTTCCTCCTCCCTTCTCTTCCTCCTTCCTCCCTCTCCCACCAACTTGAATAGAATTGAGTTTTTCTCTTGTGTGGATGGGTATTAGTTTTGTCAACTGGCTTCATTTTAGTATTGAGTACATTGGATACTTATTTTTCCATTCTTTGTTTTTAATCTTTAAAAAAAAATTCAGGTTAATGTGAGGGTACAGATAACTAGGTTGCTATATTTGCATTTGTCAGGTAGAGCCCCTCTTATACTTGTGTCCTGCACCCAAAAGGTGTGTTATATACCCTTACATTGTGCCCATTAAGTGGGAGCACACAAATCCTCTCCTCCTTCCCCCTCTCCTCAAATTGAAGTGAATTGAGTTTTTCTCTTATGTGGGTATGTAGTAGATCATCTACAGGCTTCATATTAGTGTTTTTACATTCTAGTGATATTTTACTAAGAATGTGTTTTGGCTCAGTGCCTGTGGCTCAAGTAGTTAATGTGCCAGCCACATACACCTGGGCTGGTGGGTTTGAATCCAGCCTGGGCTTGCCAAACAACAATGATGACTGCAAGCAAATAACAGCTGGGTGTTGTGGTAGGCACCTATGGTCCCAGCTACTTGGGAGGCTGAAGGAGGAGAATCGTTTGAGCCCAGGAGTTGGAGGTTGCTGTGAGCTATGATGCAACAGCACTCTACTCAGGGTGACAGCTTGAGGCTCTGTCTAGCAACAACAACAACAAAAAAAAAAAAAAGAAAAAAATATGTTTCAACTCCTGGGTTAATAAAAAAGCTATAAAGTCTCCATTTTTTTTATGGCTGAATAGTATTCCATGGTGTACATATATCATAGTTTCTTAATCCATTGGGTTGATGGGCACTTGGGTTGTTTCCACATCTTGGTGATTGTGAATTGAGGTGTGATAAACACTCTAGTGCAAATGTCCTTAATGGCAAAATGATTTGTTTTCTTCTGGGTAGATGCCTAGTTATGGGATTATAGGATCAAATGAGAAGTCTAATTTGAGTTCTTTGAGGATTCTCCATACTTCTTTCTAAAGAGTCTGTATTAGTTTGCAGTCTCACCAACAGTGTATAAGTATTCCCTTCTCTACACATCTGTGCCAGTATCTGCAACTTTGGGAATTTACCCACTTTTTTTCCTTGAACAATTTTATAATTTTTTTTTTAAACAACCCAAAGCATTATGATTAACACTCTTACCTATCCTGGACCTCTGTTTTAGTTATGAATGTATTTGGTTTCAAATTACCAGAAAAGACAAAAAAAAGTGTCTTATATAAATAAGAGTTTATTTGCCTCACATGATAAAGGCAGTTGGGCAGTCCAGAGCTGATGTGGCAGCCCAACAACACCATGGGGAACCCACATTCTTTCTGCATTTCTGCTCTGTCATCTTCACCAGGTTAACTTTGTCCTCTCTCTTGCTGCCAAGTGGCTATGCTTCTTTAGGTCTCATGACTGCTTAACTCTGGAGGAAGGAGGAAGTGGAAGGTGCCTCATTTGCAGACTTCTGTTTATGTCTCATTGGCCAGAGTGTGTCACATGTCTTCCTGTGGCGACAGGGGAGCTGGGAAAGACAGTGTTTAGCTTTATCTCTGAATAAGAGTTGGGCAAAGGAAAGAAGAGTTGGAAATAGACAAGCCCAAATCAAAAACTTGAGTTTTCCTCTGAATTTCAGCATTACTTTTTACCTCTTCAACTGCCCTACAAACCATCAGTCATCTGCTAGCTCCACAAATCATTCTATATTTGATCACTGTTATTGGATAATAACCACAAAGTTGTAGGCAATAGAGTTTCTGCATATGAATGGCATTTAATATCATCTAGGCATTCAGAACTGTTTGTTAGTTCTTTTTATTTTGTTTTTTTAGCTTCTGATCTTATTCTGTTTAATTAACATTGCAAATCTTTACCCTGTACTACTTTCCTTAAGCCCCTTTCTCATGTCCCCCTCCCTCTCAAAGTTTATAATCCCTTGCTTTGCTGAGAAAAGTCAGGCTATCACATACAAAGTTCCTCAATTTCTTCCCCCCTCCTCGATTTTTTATAATCAATCTTTCTTCATTTATTTTTTCTCCTTTAATTCCTAGACTATAACCTACGGTTATGGTCTTCCCCTCAACCATATTCATTGTGCTACAAGTTACCTGTTGTTCATTTTATTCATTATTGTATCCCAACACTTGGCATCATGTGCTAGCAGGCATACTGTAAGTATTTGTTGAGTTTTTATTGAATCCTTTTTGCGTAACTTCACTACATCAATTATTCCCTTTCTCTCCTGAATCTTTCACCTCTAGTACCTCCTATCTTTCATTCTATAAAGTCAAACTTTTTTTTTACCCCAAAAGACAAAAGGCATATATACAAAAAGAATAAAATCCTTTCTTTTCATGTACCTGCACTCACCCACCCTCTAGTTTGCCAAACATCTCAAAAGAATAATCTCCAATTTCATTCTCTACTTCCATTTCTTCCAGTAGTTTCTCAACTCATTGTTTACCAGCTTTAACCCTACCATGTAAATGGAAAGTCCCTGATGACTTCCTACTCACTAAATTCATATATTACTTAAGTTTTCTGCAGAATTTCCTTATACACTTTCTGTTTCTTAGAACTCTTCCCTTCCTTAAATTTTCTGACACTAGGATTTTTTGGTTCCTCTAACTCTCCATCAATTCTCTTTTCCCTTCTCTTGGGATCCTCTTCCTCAGTGGTTGTTAGGTGGGGCTCTGTGTGTGATCATCTTCTCTTTTCGCAAAATACACACATCCTGGGTGATCTTACCAATACAGTGGCTTTAACTGCCACCCAAATGAAAATGGTTCCAAGTTTCTGTCTCCACTTTCAACTATAATTTTCTTGTTCAGACCTCAAAGGTGTGAGGGAATGAATCAAGTGAATGTGTAGAAGAATTACATCCAGGAAGTGGAAATAGCAAGTATAACAACCCTGAGGTAGGATTGTGTTCACCATGTTCAAAGAATGGCAAAGAAGCCAGCATGGCTGGAGTTGAGAGAGCACAGAGAAAATTAGTAAGAAATGAGGATGGAGAAGTACGGTGAGTATTGGCCTTACATGCCACTTTAATCACCCTACCTTCTATGGGAATGGGATAAAAAGCCACTATACGATTGAGCAAAGAAGAGAAATGTTGTGACCAAAGTTTTAAAAGGATCACTCTATTGAAAATCGATTGAAAAGAGCAAAGTAGGAATCACAGTAACCAGATTAGGAGGCTACTGCAGTTATTTAGATGAGAGATGATGATGATCTGGCCCAGGGTAGCAGCAGTGAAGTAGCTAATCACGAATATATATGCTATTCGAGATGACAGATTATATGTGGTGTCTGAGAAAAAGGCAAATGCAAAGATTTTTAGCTTGAGTAACTGGAATGATGGAGATGCAATTTACTGAGCTTGGAAACACTGTGGGAAAAGTAGGCTGCAGAGAGGATTAAGAGGCAATGTTTGGACTAATTAAATATGAAATACCTATTAGGCATTCTAGTTGAATAAAAAAAATGGAGTCTAGGGCCCAGTACAGTGGCTCACGCCTATAATTTAGCACTTGGGAGGCTGAGTTGGGTGGATTGTCTGAACTCTCAGGTTCGAGAACAGCCCAAGCCAGAGGGAGAGCCATCTCTAAAAAATAGCTAGGTGTTGTGGCAGGCGCCTGTAGTCTTAGCTACTTGAGAGGCTGAGGCAAGAGAATCACTTAAGCTCAGGAGTTTGAGGTTGCTGTGAGCTATGACACAAAGGCATTCTACCAAGGATGACAAAGTGAGACTCTGTCTCAAAATAAATAAGTAAATAGATAAATGAGTCTAGTGGGTAAGTGGGATTGGAGGCATAAATTTGGAAGTCATCATCCTGTAGATGTTATTTAAACTCATGAAGCTAGATGAGTTAACCATTTGAGAATAAAAAGGAAAGAGAAATGGTTTAAGAACTGAACCCTGGAGCAATCTGATGTTAAAAGGCAGAAAAAGAGGAGAATAAATCTTCCCTAGGAGACTAGGAAATGGCCAGTAGGTGGGAAGAATATCAGAAAAATGTGGTGTCTTGGAAGATAATTGAAGAAAATGTTTTAAGGAGAATGGATTGACTACATCAAATGTTGCTGATAAGCCAAACAAGCTGAGGACTGAACGTTTTAATGGGTTGAGACAGTGGAAGGAGAGAAATAGGAATTGAGCTATAAAGGAGAGAAATGGGGCAGAAGCTAGAGAAAGAAGTGGATTTGAGGGAGTTTTGTTTTTAATTAGAGGAGAGAAATGAAAACATGTTTGTAATTTGATGAGAAACAACCAGTAGAGAGGGAATTTGTTTAAAGCAGGAAGAGAAAGGGGAGAATTGCTGGAGCAATGTCCTTAGGTAGGTGAGAAGAGGTAAGTTCTAGTGCATAAGCAGAGGAATTGTCCCTTACTGGAAGCACAGTGCATTCATCTTTAGTAAGAGAAAAGAAGACAGAGCTGGGTACAGATGTAGACAGACACATGGATGTTACGGTGAAAGTGTTTAGAGATACTCTTCAGATGGCTTCTGTTTTATCAATAAGGAGGTTAAGAGGGAAGATGGTTGTGAAAGTACTGGAAAGCTCATGCCCTCGATTATTTCTTTGCTCTCATCTTCTAATTGTCTAGGACTGTGAAGGAATGAAGTATGGCAATAAAGGATAATTGCCTGGCAGCACTGAGGTTAGAGATCATAAATTTAAGTAAGATAAGACAGCATGGTCCTGTGCTTTTCTCTAGCTACCTTTAGTTGCACAAATTAAGATATGAGTGAGCCAAAGAATTGGATTTAAAAAGTATTGACTTCTATTATTATTATTTGGCCTGGCAGGTATAACACAAAGTCAGGGGACAAAGGGGTTGAAGGTATAGAGAGGGAGTGGTGGGAATGACTTACTGTAGAATTTAAGCCGAGGGAGGAGGGAAGTGATGACTCAAGGGATGTAAGGAACAGTTTAAAGTGTTGGATCAATGGACCATAAGTTGAGGGATGGAAGTCAAAGGATTGTTGGGGTTGGGGTGCAAGAGGGAATGAAATGGAAAGATAGAAGGAGGTGATTAGGGGCTGTGGGATGCTTGAAATTAAGATTATGGGAGGATTGTAGTTTTTGGTAGTAAAGTATGACCATAGAAGCGGAAGGCTGAAGCTAAATATTTAGAGTCTGTGTTTTGTATTAGGCACTAATTCTAAGGGCAAGGAATGCAACAGTGAAGGAAATGGACAAAATGCTTTCATGGAACTTAGAGCCAGTGGGGGAGGCAGGCAAGAAACCTGTTTAGAAGTAATGTATTTTCCAATAGCGATCAGTCCTTTGAGAAAATAAAAGGTAACAGGGCAGAATGAAGTGAGTAGACAGCAGGGCAGGGAACAATTTTAGGTAGGAAAATCAGGGAATTCCTCACTGAGGAGATGAGATTTTCATGCAGGTATTGATGATGAGAGGAAGGTAGCCACACTAGGACCTGGGGGAAGAGAATGTCACAGAGCTGGGATAGTAAGCATTAAGGTTCTTAGTGGTGCATACCTGGCATGTTCAAAGACATAGGCAATATTACTGAAGGTCTCCTGCTATCACAGGACATGATCATATAGTTAATTGTGTTTACCCACTTGGATCTATTATATATTTGGTTAATGTCTAGTATCCCATGATCTCTGGAGATTGAGGTCATGTCTGTCTTGTTCTAGGTCATATGCCCTAGTGTTTAGTTTAGCACTTGGCTCATAAAGGCCATTAAATGTTCACAAAATGAATGCATGCTTATTAAATAACATTATTTATAGGATTAGTTGTTTAATAGATGCTTTTTGCTTTCTCCATATAAAATTTATAATATTGACTCTGTCTTTTTTTTTTATTTTTATTTTTATTTTTGAGACGGAGCCTCAAGCTATCCCCCTGGGTAGAGTGCCATGGCATCACAGCTCATAGCAACCTCCAACTCCTGGGCTCAAGCGAGTCTCCTGCCTCCACCTCCCAAGTAGCTGGGACCACAGGC
>CAUYQV010198286.1:0-24397 GCA_963574575.1 Galagoides demidoff | reverse complement strand
TTTTTGAGACGGAGCCTCAAGCTATCCCCCTGGATAGAGTGCCATGGCATCACAGCTCATAGCAACCTCCAACTCCTGGGCTCAAGCGAGTCTCCTGCCTCCGCCTCCCAAGTAGCTGGGACCACAGGCGCCCGCCACAACTTCCGGCCATTTTTTGGTTGCAGCCATCATTGTTGTTTGGCGGGCCCGGGCTGGGGATTCAAACCTGCCACCTTAGGTGTACGTGGCTGGCGCCTTAGCCGATTGAGCCACAGGCGCCAAGCCCAATGTCTTTTTTTTTTTAAAGCATTCTTTCCCTCCAGTACAGATGTAGTGTAAGATCACATATTGCATTTATTTGCCATATCTTTTTAGTCTCCTTTAATATGGAAGGGTTCTTCAGCCTTTGTCTTTTGATAACATTGAGATTTTTGAAGAGTACAAGCCAGGCTTTAGGTGGTGGCTTATGCCTATAATCCCAGCACTCTGAAAGGCCAAGGCAGGGGGATGGCTTGAGCTCAGGGGTTGAAGACCAGCCTGAGCAAGAGTGAGACCCTATCTATAAAAAATATCTGGGTGTTGTGGCCTGGGGTCTGTAGTTCCACTTACTCTGGAGGCTGAGGCAAGAGACTCTCTTGAGCCCAAGAGTTTGAGATTGCTATGAGCTATGACACCACAGCATTTCACTGAGCACAACAAAGTAAGACTCTGTCCCAAAAAAAAAGTACAGGCATTTATTTATTATTTTTTTGATACAGAATTTCACTACATCACCCTCGGTAGAGTGCTAGGACATCACAGCTCACAGCAACCTCCAACTCCTGGGCTTAAGGATTCTCTTGCCTCAGCCTTCCTGGTAGCTGGGACTATAGGCGCTTGCCACAACGCTCGGGTATGTTTTGTTGCAGCTGTTACTGTTCTTTAGCTGTTGTTTAGCCGGTTTAAACCCACCACCCTTGGTGCATGTGGCTGGCACTGCAGTGGCCAAGCCAGGCCAGTTATTTATTATTCATTCATTATAGCATTAAAGAGGTATAATTGACAAATAAAAATTGTGTATGTTCAAGTTTTACAGCATGATGATTTGATATACATGTACACTGTGAAATGATTTCCACAAGCAAATACATCTATCACTGTACTTAGTTTTATTTGAGTGTGTATGGGGCAGGGTACAAGGAAATTATTTTATAGAAATGTTCCCTACTTTGGGTTTATCTGATGTTTCCTGATGATTAGATTCATGTTATGCATTCCTATTGGTAAGATTACAAAGTGACATTGTATTCTTTACGGGGTACCACATTTGAAGGCATGTAATGTTGTTTGCCTTTCATTTGTGATGTTAGTTTGGTCCCATTTTTCCACTGTCTAAGTTGCTTTCTACTTGCAACTAATAAACAATTTATTGGGAGATACTAGAATTTCATGTAAATTTTCTGCCCTCTCTTCTGATTTAGTAGCAATCAGAAGGGGCTGGTGGGTTGGAACCTGCAAAATGATAATTGGGCATCTCCTCCACACTTATTAGAAAAAATTTTGCTAAAAGGAAGAGCCCTATTTAACTGTATACAGATAGTCCCCAATTTATGATGGTTAAATTTCTGATATTTTGACTTTAAAATGGATTTATCAGGGTACTAACTGCATTTTTGATTTATAGTATTTTCAGCTCATAATGGGTTTGTTGGGACATAGCCAAATTATCAGGAGCACCTGTGTTATCAGGATGGACTTAGGCATTCACTTGAGCCATAGGTGCCGAGCCAGTAGATAATTTTCTATCTGGGTTCTCTGTCCTGTTCCATTGATCTGTTTCTATTTTTGTACCAATACCATGCTGTTTTGGTTACTATATAACATACTATAGTGTGCTTTGAAGTCTGGTAATGTGATGCCTCCAGATGTGTTCTTTTTGCTTAAGATTGACTTGGCTGGCTCAGCACCTGTGGCTCAAGTGGCTAAGGCGCCAGCCCCATACACCTAAGGTGGCGGGTTCGAATCCAGCCCAGGCCCACCCCACCAAACAACAATGATGGCTGCAACCAAAAAAAAAAAAAAAAATCCAGGCCTTGTGGCGGGCACCTGTGGTCCCAGCTACTTGGGAGGCGGAGGCAGGAGACTGCTTGAGCCCAGGAGTTGGAGGTTGCTGTGAGCTGTGATGCCATAGTACTCTACCCAGGGGGATGGCTTGAGGCTCTGTCTCCAAAAAAAAAAAAAAAAAAAAAAAAAGATTGACTTGGCTATCTGGGGCTCTTTTTTTGGTTCCAAAGTGTGAAATCATTCTTCCTAGATATGTGAGATACCTTGCTGGTATTTTAATGGGGATTGCATTGAATCTGTAAGTTGCTTTGTGCAGTATGGACATTTTAATGTTTATTCTCCTGATCCCACAAGCATGATATTTTTCTCCATTTGTTTGTGTCATCTGCTGTTTTTTTCCCTGTTTTGTAGTTCTCCTTGTAGATATCTTTTACCTCCTTAAGTATATTTCTATGTATTTTTTTGTAGCTATCATGATTGGTATTTAATCTTTAACTGTTTGACTGTTATTGGTATATAAAAATGCTATTGATTATATACATTGAAATTGTAACCTAAGACTTTGCTGAATTTTAACTCTAGAAGTCTCTTGGTGGCATCTTTGGGATTTTCTAGATACAAAATCATACTGTCAGTGAAAAGCAATAGTCTGATCACCTCTTTACCAGTTTGGATACTCTTTATTCAAGCAAACTTGAAAAATAAGTCAACAGAAATTATTTATCCTGATGAAAAGAAAAAGGAATGAAGAAAAACGGACAGGTGCCTGTAGTCCCAGCTACTTGGGAGGGTGAGGCAAGAGGATCACTTGAGCCCAAGAGTTTGAGGTTGCTGTGAGCTATGATACTAGGACACTCTACTTGGGGCAAGGAAGTGAGACTCTGTATCAAAACAAACAGGGCGGCTGTAGCTCAGTAGGTAGGGTGCCAGCCACATGCTCGGGTGGGCTGGAACCTGGCTGGGGGCCTGCTAAACAAACAAACAAACAAAAAATAGCCAGGGGGTGTGGTGGGAGTTGTAGTTCCATCTACTCAGGAGGCTGAAGCAAGAGAAATGCTTAAGCCCAAGAGTTTGAGGATGCTGTGAGCTGTGATGCCAGAGCACTAAACCCGAAACAAAAAAATCCACACAAAACACATTATATTCAAACTATCCAAGAACTCCAAGTCTTGAAATCACCCAGAGATGTCAATTACCACATGATGGATCCTCAATAAGATTAACAGCTGATTTCTCATTAGAAACTGTTTCAAAACGCATGATGAAACATTTAAAATGCTTAAAGGAAAAAAAAAATCTGCCAACCAAGAATTCTATCTGGCAAACCCTTCACAAATGAAGGAGAAAGACATTCCGAGATAAAGGAAATCTGAGGGAGTTTTTTGGTAGTAGACCTGCCTTGTGAGAAATGCTAAAAGGTAAATAAATCCCTTAGGTGAAAATTAAAGGACACTAGGTAATAACAAAGCCAGAAAAAGAAATGAAGAATACTGATAAAGATAACTATATAGGTAAATGTAAAACTCAGTATTGTGTTGTCATAGCTATGTGGGTTTATTTCTGGGTTCTCTATTGTTACATTGGTCTGTGTGTCTATTTTTTTCGGTACCACGCTGTTTGGGTTACTATAGGCTTGTAGTATAATTTGAGGTCAGGCAATGTGATGCCTCCAGATTTGTTCTTTTTAAGACTGTTTTGGTCATTAGAGTCATTTTTTGGTTCCAAATGAAGTTTATTTTTTCTAGAGCTGTGAAGTAAAGCACTGGTATTTTGATGAGAATTGTATTGAATCTGTAAATCACTTTGAGCCTACCAATCCAGGAGCATGGGGTGTTTTCCCATTCGTTTGCATCATCTGTGATTTCTTTCATGGATGTCTTTTAATTCTCCCTGTAGAGGTCTTTCACTTCCCTGGTTAAATATATTCCTATGTATTTTATTTGTAGCTATTATACATGGCAACTCTGTATTGAGCAAGACTATTAGTACCATTTTCCTAACACCCTATACTCACTTATTCTGTGTCACATTAGATAATTCCCACAGTACTTCAAGTTTTTTCACTGTTATTCTGTGTTCTGTGATCAGTGATTTTTGATATTAATAGCACAATTCAATTGAAACATCTACATATTTTCATAGGTAATTTCGTTAAAAAACTGTTTCATTTTTATACATACTTATAGATAGTATACATGTGGTATTTTTTACATGCAAAGAATGTATATGATGATGGAAAAATTGGGGTTAAAGAGTAGGGAAAGAGGATTAGGTGTGCTGGAGAGTGGGATGTACTTGTGAATAGAGAGGTCAGGCTTCAGTGAGATGGTGACATTTGAGTAAAGAGTTGAAGGCAATGAAGGAATTAGCAATGTGGGTATCTGGGATGTCTTATTCCATTCAGGCTCCTACAACAAAATTTCATAAATTGGGTGGTTTATAAACCAACAGAAATTTATTTCTCACAGTTCTGGAGCCTTGACCTTGGAAAGTCAAGATCAAGTTACTGGCATACCTTGTCTGGTGAGGGCCTGCTTTCTTATTCATAGATGGCACATTTTAGCTGTGTCCCCAACATAGTAGAAGGGGCAGAAGTTTTTCCTTAACCCGTTTTTTTTGGGAGACAGAGTCCTACCTATGCCCTGAGCAAAGTGCAGTGGTGTCACAGCTCACTGCAACCTCAGATTAGGACTGTGGGCATCCCGCTGCCTCAGCCTCTGGAAGACGCTGGGACTACAGGTGCTTGCTCTGACACCTGGCTGGGTTTTTCCATTATTTTTAGGAGTTGGGGTCTCACTCTTGCTCAGGCAAGTCTCAAACTCCTGACCTCAAGCAATTCTCCCTCCTCACCCTTCCACAGTGCTGGGACTACAGGTGTGAGCTACCACACCCGGGTTAAGCCTTTTTTTTTTTTTTCCATAGCTTCTATCCCCTGCTAACATACTATAATAATTTATATATTAGATAGGTTTACTGTCTATATTATATACTTACTGCTAGAATGTAAGCTTAAAGAGTTTTTTTTTTTTTTGAGACAGAGTCTTACTCTGTCACCCTTGGTAGAGTTCCATGGTGTCACAGCTCACAGCAACCTCAAACACCTGGGCCCAAGCTATCCTCTTGCCTTACTCTCCTGAGTAGCTAGGACTGCAGGTGCCTGCCACAATGCCTCACTATTTTTAGAGACAAGTTCTTGCTCTTGCTTAGGTTGATCTTGAACTCTTCAGCTCAAACAATCCAGCTGCTTCAGCCCCGCAGAGTGCAGGGATTACAGGCATGAACCACTGTGGCACCCGATGGGGGTCTTCATTTTGTTCACTGATGTATCCCTGGTACTAGGACAATACCAGGCACATAGTAGTTGCTTAATAAATATTGTTAAAATGAATGAGTAAAGGCAAAATTTGCTTGGATTCTCCTGGTCTAGCCATCACCAGAAAAGGAAAGAGAACATCTCATTTAGTAAAAAGTTACAATATTTCAAATAATTTACATCAAAACAATTACTCTTTAGACTTAAATATTTTGTGAATGAGAATGTCTTACCTAGTATTTTAAAGATACTTTAAATTTAGTTTTTCTTAACTTTAATGAACATTCATAATCATTATACAATTCTCATAATATTTTTCTTAGGTTAGAGAATTATTAATTTAATTTTAAAAGTTGTAGAAACTCAATCCAAAGGGTTAAATTAGCTGCTCAATGTCACACTGCTACTAAGGTTCAGAGAAAAGATTTAATGCCTGATCTTTTGATCTGAGGAAAGCATTATTTCTGTTATGTCATCTTGGCTTTCAACATTATAATTATTTACACTGGATGTTTTATTTTTCAGTATCATTTATTGAACAAATATTAAATATCTACCCTATGCCAAGAACTATTGGCTTTGGAAATACAAAACTGAGGAATACATGTTCATGGTCCTCAGGGAGCTCATGACTTAACCAAAAGACAAAGTGTAATCTAGTGAATGTATTCCAGACCAGTCATCTGGAGAACTGGAAAAAAAAAATAATGTATATGATGATGATCAAGTCAGGGTATTTAGGGTATCTATCACCTTGATTATCATTTTTGTATGTTAGGGACATTTCACATACTCTAGCTATTTGGAAATATATAATACATTACCTATAATCACTCTACTTGGTAGGTCACTTCTAATTTTACTATTTTTTGAAAATCTGAACAATGGTCATTGGTATTTATTGAGATTTTCTTTGGTTGTACACATAAGAAGTTTTACCTAAATAATTTAGTGACAGAGTTTATGTAAGTCCATCAGATCCAGCTTTTATCATTTTACCCCATTCTTTTATAATCTTACTACCTATTAGCAACTATCAGTACTTTTGTTGGCCACAACTTCTCACTGCCAATTATTTTGAGGTTATTGTTTTAAAGCTGTTATATTCCTGGGGAACAGCTCCATTTATTATTATAAAAGATAGCTTACTCTTTATCCCAACACTCCCTTTATTTACCTTAAAAATAAATTTTATCTCATCAACTTTTTCACACTTCAATAGGCATTTTCTTAGTGTATCCTTTCCCATCAATTTATTTTTAACCATTACATCATTACATTTAAGAAGTCTCTCCATAAACCACATATAATCTTTAAACTGTCAAGTTTACTACAAGCTAGTAAACTTTATTACAGATTCTTTCCCTTTACTTTTGATTTAAGACTGATCTTTGCTATCTCTAAAACCAATACACAAATCCTTTCAGGTTTATACTGCTTTATCACCTTTGATAATACGGCTTTGTATTGTTTTTTAAAAGCACATCCAATTCTCTCAAAGTCAGAAAAAAGATGAATAGAAATAGATAGCCAAGTGTTTGGCCTTGAAGACTTGGAAAGTATTTATTTCCATTTTCATTGTAAAGCTTAAAGCCCATGGGGGCATAAGCATTTTTCTGGATTGAAGATACATATCCTTCAAATTTTCATAAGTTGTTCAACCTCCTAAAAAATTAAGAACCAAATGCTCTAATCTGGACCATCAGAAGTCAAACATTTTCTTATCTCAACATGCTAAGCTATTTGACACCTTTTCATCAGCAACAGTAGTATCAAAAAGAGGAGGACCTGTTACCACAATCTCTGGTAGAAGAGCTCCCCCTGTTTACTTAGAATTTTTGCAATCTTCAAATTCACTTGTTCCTGGAGTGTTTCTCTACAGCCCTTTCCACACTGGCAAACTATTACTATAGTTTTCATAGTCATTATTATCTGCAGGTTTGAAAAATTTGCCAATTTACTTGGTTAAAAACCCTCATTGCTAAACAAACTTTCGCAAATCAACATGATGACTTGTTCCCCTATCATTAAATCAGCGAAGTTCAATATGTGAATATTAAATCTCAGATCTGCAAAACTCATGGTTCAAGGAGTAGGTAGACAGATATTTATTATAATTACATGATTCTTGACAATGTGCGCTGCCATCCAAAAAAAGAAGTGTACTTATTGCTACTTGTTTGTTCACTGGTGTGAAGATGCAACTTACATACATAGAAAATGTTTTATATACTTTGATACTGCCATATGTAAACAATTTTAAGGATATGCTTGTCAATCACAATTATATGCCAAAGATATAGTCCTAGAATGTTACCAACATCACAAACCATTCTTATGTCTTCTCATTGATGCTAAGGGTCTATTACATGCAAAATTCATTTTTATTTTTATAGACATATCACGCTTATCATTTTTCAGCATTACACTGGTGGCTGTTTATACTGAAAATAAATGGGGAAATCAAGAAATCAAATGTATTTTCTTAAATTAAAAAAAAAATTATTAGCTAGTAGGAACTAAACTGCCAAAAGTTCTTTTCACTAATGACTAGAGTCAGAGTCATGTATATAAATTACTTTAATAATGGTTGAAGAAAAGAAAAAATGAGTTGGATGCCATAATATGAGTACTAAACATATAGTAATTTCATTGAAAAGCTGCTTCTATATATCGTGGTATTAAACAACAATGGTTTCATCCTACCAAATATAAAAGGTAATCATTTTTAATGTCAGTCTCTTTCCAAGCCACTAGATAATAGAAGTTTAAAGCTTCCTTTACCTAGATTTCCACTTCTAATTACATTCTAACATCTACATTTTAGGTCGAATCATGTATTTTAAGAGCATTGTAACTCAAGTCCTCTGAAGTAAAACATTTAGAAAACTAAAAAAAGAAGATGCATAAATAACGGATGCACATAATTAGAAAGCACCAAAGAACTAAAAGCATGTAATCTTTAATAATTATTGAATTTCCTGACCATTATTTTGTCACATTGGTATCTGGACTGAATATGAAGGATGTTGTTTACTTAATAGGCAGTACTCACGAAACTGACCAATTTTGATCCAGAATTACTTGAAATCATTCGAAGGCCAGGATATAAAAATATTCTACTCAATGACACTATAAAATTTTTGAGATGTTATATATAGAAATTTATAACATAGCTCATCTCTCATGAATTTAAAGCCAAACAATTCTCAATAGTAGGATTTAGTATTAAAAAGGAAACAGATAATAAAATTAGCTATCTAAGTGATCAGGTTAACAGTGAAACTATTTTTAAAAAGCCATGGAAAATATTTAAAGAATAAAACAAAAAGCAAAATATACTTGAGAAAAATAATGACTCTTTGAAAGTCTAGAACTGGTAGAGGATACATAAAAGAACAAGAAAGACTAAAATCATTTCCAGTTATAGTTTATATGCTATTAAACTATCTAAAACATGTTGAATTTTGCTGATCTTTTTTATAGGATAGTTTATCTTTAGGTATTAATATATTTCCGTAGTAATCATCCTGTGACTTAAGAGATGACATTAAATTAGGGACTGCAAAGCAAAGGTCATACTATTCATTTTTCTTGTTATGGATTTTGACTTGCCTGATAGACTGAAAACAAATATTCAATGATTCAATTATTAGCTTTGTTTCTCTAACTTGAAAAGTTCAAGTAATTTAACAACATACTTTAGCAAACATGCTTTTTTCTTTCAATACTTACTCTAACAATATACTAGAGGCTATACTCTTAGGGATCCAGAAGCCATTACCACCTGTAAGTACTGACCATTTCCATAGATACTTAGATTTTCTCCTTTTCTCCTAAGAAATTCCAGGTGCTCTTTTATTGTTTGAAATAACTAACCTTGAGTATAGCTAAAAAAAAAAAAAAAAAAATTAATAAAGACATTTGGTAGCATTATAAACCCAAAGCTCTTGTTAGGTAACATGAGTATAGAAAAGAATATCAATTTTAGTGCATTTTTAATTAGAGTTGTGATAGTTAAATAACTAAAGTTTCTTTGTTTGGGTTAAGAGTCTTCGTCTTTGATTTTTATTACATTTTTATTAATTTTTATCAAAAGAAAGACTATATACTTCCTGGGAATTATTTTAAAATCTTTAGATTAAATCACACCTCAACAAAACCCAAAAGGTTAACAGTAACCTGGCATTATTTTGATCAAAAAGTACTTCTGAAATTGACTGCTTTAAGATTAGTTTGCTCTCTATGTCACTTGAAAAGTCATCAGTGGCTCTCTTTAATCAATGCCACCAGAGTTTAAATATTTATTGATATATCAATACAATAAGCTATGCATCTCACCACATTTTACACGAATATCACAAAACCAAAATCTGCTTATGGTTCCAAACTTTTGAAGTTTAACCACAAGATTTAAAGTTTTTTGTTGTAAACTTCTAAACACTGAAAAAGATGAAGTTATATTTAAGAATCACTCCTAAATCTTCCATGATATATAAAATTAATGCAAAGGCTGTCAACTGTGGATTAGCAAATATGAACTATTAAATCAAAATAGGAAACTCCAATGGGAGTGTTTACAGGCTTAAACACATTTAAAATTTATAAAAATGGTTCTATTTTGGGTTAAACTAAAGTCAGCTAATTTAATCACTGTATTCAAATTCTATTTGACCTTTGAATATAGATAACTTTTCAAAAACAGTTACTTCAGAACAGTTAAAGATGTGTTAACCTTGACAAAATGTTTTAATACTGCTATAATATTTATTATTGATCACCCACATTCACTTCCTCTATCACTTTTTCTATCTAGGGAATGATCAGAAACATACTAAGAACTGACCAAAATTTAAAAAAAAAAAAAAAAAAAAAGGTCTAAGAAACCTTTACTTCTTGCCCTTAGTTCTTCTACTAAACTTGTTACCCTTATCTGTTTTCCAATAGCCAAATTCTTTGGTGTGCTGTTTCTAGTTTTTCTAAAACTTAAGAATTTTCTATTACTGCTAAGGCATTAAATCATTACAGACTTTCTTTTTCTAATATTGTTTAATAATCTTTGTTTTTTATAAACAGTACAACTTTTTATCCAGAGCTGTTTTTTGAAACTATCAATACTTTTACATTGAGTCACAGTATACTAATCTATATAAATCATTCTAGATATTTCTGACATACTTATTTTGCTTACTATAAGAAAATGCTGGTTTTTTATACATTTTTTTTTTTTTTTTCTGAAAGCAATAAAGTGATTTTTTTTTTAAGATGAGGCTTCACCCTATTTTCCAAACTGGAATGCAGAGGAGTGTTCATAATTCACAGTAGCCTTGAACTCCTGAAGTTGAACAATCCTCCCTGCCTCAGCCTCCCAAGTAGCTGGAAACACAGGTATATGCTACTATGCATGGTTTCTATGCATCTTTTAAAGTATCTTCTAAAATTAAAGATTTTTATTTTATTTATCTTTTATTTTGAAAAAGTCTTTTGTGTAGTCGTGTGTATTTCAACACAGATTAAAATTTGACTGAACAATACAGCTACCCAAAACTGTGCAGGGTGGCCACAAAGTTCGTAAATTGCACATTAAAATTGCACGCAAACTTTTTGGCCACCCTGTATAATGGAGAATACTATATTTTTCATTAACAAATTCGATAAATAGCAACATTATAAGATTAAATGGCTTTCGAAATTATTTAAGTTGAATAAATGGGTAGGAAAAGTACATGTTATCTTTGAATGTCTAACTTGTTAAATGAAATGTTACATAACTGTAAAAATTGGTGTTATATATATGATGAAAACACAAAACTACCTACGGTGACTTCAAAGCAGGAATGAAAATGTCAGGATACCCTAGACAATTCAGATGTAGAAAGGGATGTTCTCACAATTACTCCCAGGAATTTTCAGAGGCATAGCTCCTAACCAAGTGGGGTGGGGGTTTTAACTCAAAAGCTATAAACTCCCTACTTGTATTGTTAGATATTTGCTTTCATAACCTTCATGCTTTTCCTGAAATGAATCTATATATTCAACATACAAATAAAAACTGACACAGGTATTTTATCACTTATTGGATATAATCATTTCATTTTAAGAACATTAAGAGAAAAACAGTTTTAAAGACTAAAGGACATTTAAAAATATATCGGGTCTATATAATTGCTTTTACTACAAAAAAGAGACACTTCCCCCCAAAAGGCTGAATAAAAATCCCTGCAAAAATGCACTGGCTCCATACTCTCTATTCAGTGCAGACTACATTGTAGAAACAAAATCTCTCTTAGAGAACTAGTTTAAGAAATAATGACTATCCCTAAAGATATTTATACTCTCAATTTTTAATACTTAAGAAAAGTCAATATTAATTCTTCTTAATATAAAGATTTATCTTTGGGGAAAAAAATGAGCCTTTCAAAATTTTAACCTAGGTCAATCTAGTTGATTGGTATTAAGAACACAAGGGCCCATGCATTTGTCTATGCTTCTTTCTCTTGTAGTGTGCATCATCATTTCAGTTTGTTTTCATACTTAGTTTCAGGCCTCTGGACAGAAATGAACAATAGGTCTGGAGATGAAGCACAGATTAGGTCCTTAACATTTCTTAAATTTACTGATCTTTCTCCCATTTAATTTATATAAGAAGCACTAAAATTGGAGCCAAGGTTTCAAAAGGTAATATTAACAGCAGAAACTATAATTTAATCACATCATATCATATAACACTATGTAACATTCTATATTTTGCCTGTTGACAAATAACATACTTAAATGTATTACAAGCACTATTTCCTAACACTTATGGTATAAGAGCTCTTTTTCAAGTATTACTGCTTATTTAATAGTGTCTATGTATTCTGTAACATTAAGTATAAATCAATGATAAATGTATATAATGCAATACATTGTGCCATTTCTTCCTACCTTGTATTAAGGTATTGTTAACAAAATCAATTAAGAAAACTAAGACAAATATTATTAACTAAAACAAGGCTATCAACATCACAGATGCATGTCTGAGTAGGTCAACAGCATTTCCCCCATAACATGAAGGTAATTTCATCAAAGACTTTTGTATCGTTAGGTTAGCATTATTTTAGCAGCAGCTGGTCTTCAGGACAAGTATATCAAAAGTTTCAAATGAAAAAGACACCGAGTTACTCTGAGAAAACATCAATCCACATTACTAATAAAAGGAACAAATTGCTGGTGTCATCTTAACATAAAAGTGTGCATTTTCCCTTTCAAGTGTGATTTATTTCATTCATGTGATGACAACAAAGCTTTGGAGTTCTCATGGTACATCAATGAGATGGACTAATTTGTTGAGGAACCACTTTTTGGTTTAACATTTAAATTATAACAATACAATAACTAGAAAAAGGTCAGTGCTTCAGTGGCTTTCAACCCCATCAATTTCAATTTTTGTTTTTCAAAATAACAATGCAATTAAATCTGTGTTTCTGCAACAATAGTGCAATACTTTATCCCTTTCTGAATAAAGGAACTGAGGTTTATCCAAGTAGAAGCTTTAAATAAGGTAGACTGTTGCCAACTACATATCAATCCTAAATGTTTGATATAAAATATGTCAAGCAAGCTTAAACTGACTTGTAAACCTATATTCAGCTAAAGCTTCAAATAAACAGCAATGGAAATGAACAGAAGTGCACTCAATATAAAACACTCTTCAAAACTACTCCAAAAAACAAATGACAAAAAGTGGTTAAGAACAACTGAACATCTGTTGTATGTACCAGATGTAAAAGAAGAATGGACCCTATGGTTGTTTGCACTGTTTCAATTATGCAAAGATAAAATTAAGACTTATTCCACTTCCATCTCGCCAGAAGATTTAGTATGCTGTGAGTTGTCTTTTGCTGTATCTGGTTTAGTTTCAGTTCCACTCTGTCTATCCATTGGTCCATTGTGTTCACTATTAGCTTTTGCTTTGTCTTCAGCAACTTCTACTTTTGGTTTAGGTTTATAAATGATGGGGTTACAGAAATTATCCAGTTCCTAAAGACACAAAGAAATTGATTATATTAAAAATGTTACAAATTACCATTAACTTTCTGAATTCCTTATCATCTTTCTAAATTTTCACATAATTTCAGATTCCTGAATTTATGTTAGCTCAGCTAGATAACCAACTGTCTGTTCATATGCCTCATGAAAGATTTAGCTTCTGGGCTAATGCATGTCTGTGGCAATCAGAAACTATTAATTTTTTTTAACAATTTTTAAAAATCTAACTTATTTCCTTATAATTTAAATGTAGTTTACTTTCACAGGAATAATTTTTAATTTTTCCTTTAAATTATACCTACTGCTTTGTTATGAGAATTATGTAACACTTATTTCATTAATTGAAATTTTTCAACATTTATATAATAATTTTTAATAAAATAAAATGTATGCACTAACAACTTTATTTTTTGAAAATAGCTGCACTTTAACATCTAAAAGTCTTACATTTAGTGAATGCTCAATGTTGTATCTATGCATCAATTTATTTATACTACTTTACTACTGATGAACCGGTTGCTTCCAGTTTTTTGCTTTGATAGGCAAGGGTATTTATCTGCTTGTACTTGTGCAATAATCAATTTAGGATGATGAATTTCTATTTTACTTTATTTTATTTATTTTTTTGAGACAGAATCTCAAGCTGTTGCCCTAGGTAGAGTTCCATAGTGTCATAGTTCACAGCAACCTCCAACTCAGGCTCAAGCCATCCTCTTGGCTCAGTTTTTCTATTTTTAGTACAGCTGGGGTCTTGCTTTTGCTCAGGCTGGTCTCAAACTCATGAGCTCAAGCAATCTACCCGCCTCGGCCTCTCAAAGTGCTAGGACTATAGGCATGAGCCACCGCACCCGGCCTAGGATGAATTTCTAAATTTCTAGGTTAAGGAGAATACTCACTTTAAATTTCTATACATATTCTGACACAATGTCCCAGGAAAGCTGCAACAAATTTAACCAAACGCTCCGGAAGAGCATCCATTTCTCCACACCCTTGCCAACTATGACAATGATTGTAAATGGAAACACAACCAAATCAGATGGGCATACAAATTTTGCATTTCTTAGATTATTGATGAGGATGAACACCTTTTCATATACTTATTGAACATGTATTTTTTTCTTTTGTCAAGTGTTTATTCAATTATCTTTACTCATTTTTTCTACTTCTATGTTTATTATAAATTTGTTCCTATTTTTCATAATGTTTCATAACTTTTGACATTTACATTAGCCTTGTTTTTTAAACTGAAAAGTTTATCTCAGAGTAAGATTTTACCATGGAAGTCCATGCATTTCAAGCTAGAAGACAAGATGCTTACAACACTGCAAAATCTTATGATGAAGACTATAAAGTTTCATCCAAGTGCTAAATCTGAAATACCTGTCAGAAGTCACACTGCTTTATTTCATTCTCAATAAAAAATTTTAGTCCTTGAAACCATTAACAAGATAATTTTTTTTTTTTTTTTTTTGAGACAGAGCCTCAAGCTGTTGCCCTGGATAGAGTACTGTACACAGCAACCTCCAACTCCTGGGCTCAAGCGATTCTCCTGCTTCTGTCTCCCGTAGCTGGGACTACAGGCGCCTACCACAATGCCTGGCTATTTTTTGGTTGCAGCAGCGATCATTATTTGGGGGGCCCAGGCCGGATTTGAACCCACCAGCTCAGGTGTATGTGGCTGGCACCTTAGCTGCTTGAGCCATAGGTGCTGAGCCAAGAAGAGAATTTTTTAAAGTATCTTACCTTTGATTTTGCAACTATTTCTGAAACTTTTACTACAGGATCTTGAGTGAGACTTAGTTTGTTTTGTGCATTCATCTTACTGTTGAGCCAACTCATGGCATCACTGATGTATTTTTCAACTTTTTCTACTTCGGCAGGATCCAAATGATCATATCTTTCGTCCTATCAGGAAAAATGTTACTTAATATAAATGATTTTTCAGTTATTACTAGTTCATTGATAATTTCTGTTTGAAAGATTTATACTCATATTGACTGTATACCTCCCATATACTATACTCAGGTGAAGAAACCAAATACAAATATAACAGAATTGAAGAGAATGGGAGAAAAGATAAAAATTGGTGTGCATTTAAAAAGGAAAGGATTTATGAAGAAATCAGGTTTAGAAAACAATGACTGGTAGAGACTATTTAAGGGAAAAGTGCTTAGCCCAAAACCAAACAAACAAAAGCAGCAGATGGAATTTGTTATCAAATAATGTAGCACAAAGCAAGCTAGACAAAAAATTCTGAATATACAAGAGTGTATGGTAAATTCTTTTTATTTTTTAGACATCCCACTCTTGTCACCCTGGGTAGAGAACCATGGCATTATAATAGCTCACAGCAACCTCAATCTCTTGTGCTCAAAAGATCCTCTTGCCTCAGCTTCCCAATTAGGTGGTACTACAGGGACTTGCCACAACACCTGGCTAGGTTTTCTATTTTTTTGTAAAGACAGGGTCTTGCTTCTGCTCAGGGTATTCTCCAACTCCTGAGCTCAAGCATTCCACCTACCTCAACATCCCAGAGTGCTAGGATTACAGGCATTAGCCACCAAGCCTGGCCAAAAGCATATGGTTAAGTTTTTGTTAAGGAGAATGACATAATATAATTCTGTCTGAAAAAAAGAATGGAAGCTGCCATGTAAAGGAGATGGCCTAAGAAGTCAAGTTTAGATTGGCAGTTGCAGAACCAAGAGAGAAATGCAATATAATATGTAGAAAGAGGATCTCCCAATGAACTATAGATTAAATATACTAAATAAATGCAAAGACAATGAAAGTATTTCAAAGTCAGAGAAATGGGAAAATGGAGATGTCATTTTTAAACCCATAAAGCTTCCCTCTGGTACCAAAGCCCTCTTTTCTTCTTGTGAGACTACAAATTATTTATCTATCTTCCTTTGACTAAGTTTTTTGGTAGGCATATTTTCTTAGAATTTCTTCCTATTTCACTGATTACTTAAGTTTCCTTTGGCAAGTTCATCTTCATTCATCTATCTACATGCTTAAAAATCCACTAACCTGCACTGCTTCCCTGAACTTTCAACTCTATATCCAATTTCAACTTAACTGTTTGTAAAACTAAAATGCCTACCTATGTTTCAAACTTCTAATTATGTTTTCACATACCCTTCCCAGTTTCCCCATCTCAGTAAATGGAAACCTCATCCTTCCAGGTCAAAATCCCTGGAGTTGTTTTTCACTTCTCTTTCTGATATACTTGTATCAAATCTATCAGCAAACCATACTACTCTCAAAATACATACAAAAATTTGATGACTACTTTCTCCTCCATTATCTAGGTTCAAGTTCCTATTGTTTCTTACTTTGTATTATTCTAATAATGTCTTAACAATCTCTCTACTTTCAAATTATTTATTTCTCACCCTGGGTAAAGTGACACAGGCATCATAACTCACAGCAACCTCATACTCTTGTGGGGCTCATTCTATTCTCTTGCCTCCACCTACCTTGGCTTCCCAGAGTGCTAGAATTATAGGCTTGAGCCACCACACCTAGCAACTTTGAAACCTTTTAGAAAAATCAAATTATATTATTCCTATGCTCAAAAACCTTCAATAGCTTCCCAATTCAGAGTAAAACTCAAACTTTTACAGTAACAAGGCATTTTATTATATGACAACTGCTACATCTTTTCCCATAGTTTAAGCCACACTGGGCCTGCTTGCTGTTTTTCTAACATGTTCTTTCCCCTTGGTTTTTTGCAACTGCTAATCTCTTTTCCTAGAATATTTCTCTTCATGCATCTTGAGACCTTACCTCCTTCGTTCGTTCTTCTTCTGACATGTATGCTTTAGTCTCTGTGTCTCTCTTGACAAACTTCTTCTGCCTCTGGCAGTTCCTTACTCTTTCCATATCTTTTTATCACCATCGGATATACTTTGTAGTAACTTATTTATTATCTACCTTTCCCCATTGAAGGATATTAAAAACAGGTTTAATGTTTTGTTTGATGCTACAGTTTAAGCATCTAGAAAATAGTCTGGCACATAATAAAAATGCAAATGGTACTTGAGCATAATTGAAGTCTTGCTTTACTTTGGATAGTCTTAAGCTAGCACACTCAAGATGATAGCTAAAGCCTGGAGAGCAATGGACTACCAGTAATTATACTAGATTTAAAATATTATTGGTATTTTCATTCACCTGCTTTGTTCCTTCTGATTTTTCCAGTATGATTGCATTCTACTTATGTCTGTAAGGACAATTTGAACACTGATTTATCAGCAGTCATGTTTACAATCAGTTATCTGGATTTTTCCTTTAGACTGGCTGGATTGCAATTTCTATTTTACACAACTCACAGATCTATTATTTATACTACCTTTTTCCACACTGTGTAAAGGAAAGCAATACAGTTGCTGCGAGTTTGTATGTTGATGTGACATTGCTTAGGTTTGAATTCTGATTCCATCATTAACTACTTGTGTCATCCTCAACTTGCTTAAGCATTTCAGTTTTCTTAAGTAGAAAGAAGATAATAGTATTAACCTTTTTATGGGATATATTCTGGTGAGAATATAGTGTGACAGTCCATGTGAAGATCTTAAAATTCATTTAGTGCTTGAAAAATGTAAGTTATTGCTACGATACCCATGCCTAAATGTTTCTAGTGCTTGTCTTTCCTGTCCACTAATTCATTAATGATAAAAACCGGGGGACTACAGTGAATTTTTTCTTAGATTAGGAATCAGCAAACTTGTCTCTTGGGCCAAATCCAACCAGCTGACTATATTTTTTAATAAAGTTTTTTGTAACACAGCCATGTCCATTTATTTACATATTGTCTATGCATTAGCACTATAAAGGGAAATTATCACTGTCATTTGCACTACAATGGCAAATAGCTATTGTAGGCACAGTAAAAACTAAAAAGCCAAATATATATATATATTTATTAGTATCTTTAGATACTAAAACCTGGTTTAGAGGGAAAAACCAATAAGCTTAATTTTGTCAGATTTTACTGTTACATCCAAATGGAGATACCATCTATGTAACTACATATTTGAGGCTTAAAGATAGTGGAAAGGTTAAGGTAATACAGATTTGAGTATGCCTCTACACAAAGAAAGGGTAAATAGGATTATGGATGACTAAAGGACTAGAAGGAAAAAAGCTAAAAGAAAAGGAAACCAAGGAAAAAAATAATCTCGAAGAGACCCATGATTAAAAAAAAGTCCAGGAAGACATGTTTTTCATATAGGAAAATACAAAAAGGAAATTTCTAAGAAAACAAGGGATTTGGGTCACTAGATTAATTTATAATACAGTTTCAAGATGAAAGCCACATACTTTCACTGTATTTTAAACATATCAGAATCCTGTACTGATAATTGTCTAATAAAAGTTTTAGCATACGAAGTCTTTGAACTCTTGAAATTTATCCCACCCTTTCCATGTACCACACACAGACCATCATCTTCAACTGGTTTTATGAATTCAATACCTTGTTTCTATATGCTTCTATCACTTTCATAACAAGTTGGATCTTTTTTCCCAAGTCATTTAAAGCTTTTGGTCTCTCTTCATGTTCCATGTACTTCATTTGAATAGGCTGGCCATATTTCTGTTAACATAAATATTTTAAAAACATTGAGTTTTAGCAGAAAACTTTGTCTCTTACAGGATGACAAATAGAAAGACGGCCAGATTAAAATATATCCCCCTTTATTTTCTTCTTTTGCAGTTTGATGGGGGCTACGTTTGAACTCACCCCCTCCAGTATGTTGGGCCCATGCCTTTGAGCCACAGGTGCTGCCCTTCCCCTTTTCTTTTTTTGAGACAGAGCCTCAAGCTGTCACCCTGGGTAGACTGCTTTGGCATCACAGCTCACAGCAACCTCCAACTCCCACAGCTCACAGCAACCTCCAACTCCTGCCTCTGCCTCCTGTAGCTGGGACGGACTACAGGTGCCTACCACAATGCCTGGCTATTTTTTGGTTGCAGCCACCATTGGTGGCTGGGCACAGGCTGGATTTGAACCAACCAACTCAAGTGTATGTGGCTGGCACCTTAACCACTTGAGCCACAGGCACCGAGCCCCCCTTTATTTTCTTACAGTGGCTATATTTGCAATCCTATACAAGGATGCCTAACTTCTACCTTATTTTTGTCTCATTATCTAGATTGCCACTTAATTATTCTCAATCCAAAATATCAATCAAAATTGTAGTTCCTTAAAGTTGGGTGTTGGCTTGGCGCCTGTGGCTCAAGTGGCTAAGGCGCCAGCCACATACATCTAAGGTGGTGGGTTCGAATCCAGCCCAGGCCTGCCAAAACAACAATGATGGCTGCAACCCAAAAATAACCAGGTGTTGTGGTGGGCACCTGTGGTCCTAGCTACCTGGGAGGCTGAGGCAGGAGACTCGTTTGAGCCTGGGAGTTGGAGGTTGCTGTCAGCTGTGATGCCACAGCACTCTACCCAGGGGGATAGCTTGAAGCTCTGTCTCAGAAAAAAAAAAAAAAAAGTTGGGTGTTAATTTCACACTGCTGTTGGGACTGCAAACTAATACAACCCTTTTGGAAGAATGTATGGAGAACCCTCAAAGAACTCAAACTAGACCTCCCATTTGATCTTGTAATCCCATTACTGGGCATCTACCAAGAAGAAAAAAAATCATTTAACCATTAGGACATTTGCACTAGAGTGTTTACTACAGCTCACTTTACAACTGCCAAATTGTGGAAACAACCTAAATGCCCACTAATCTAGGAATGGATTAACAAGCTGTGTTACATGTATACAGCCACTAAAAAGGATGGTGACTTTACATCTTTTGTATTAATTTGGATGGAGCTGAAATACATTCTTCTTAGTAAAGCATCACAAGAATGGAGAAACAAGAATCCAATGACTCAATTCTGATTTGAGGACAACTGATGTTAGTACATGGTGGGGAGAAGTGGAATGGGAGAGAGGAGAGAGGTAAGGAGGAAGGGGGGTGTGGGGCCACCGTGTGTGACACACCTCTTGGGGGCAGGACACTATTAATAGAGGGACTTCACCCGGCAAACACAAGCAGTATAACCTGCTGCACTATACCCTCAATGATTCCCTAACAATAAAAAACCGAAAAGTTGGGTGTTAAAAATTTACAAAGTTAGTAAAATAAAAAAACAATAAGGATTATTCTGCATACAGAGTGATGGGGATTTGAAACTTGGTTTAAAATACAAATAATGCATAATGTAACTCTTTATATGCACATAATTACTGGGACTTCCTGTCAATATCTATTGAATATTATTTACATTAGATTTAATATTGTTATTTTAAGATGTGTACTCCATTTTAAGTATAGCTTTCCCTTCTTCCAGATGCTCTGATTGGGAGTTTCCAAATGTTAAAACAGGCACTAAAACTTTGTGAAGTGAAGCACATTAGGATGAAATAACTATTTTCCTTTGGGAAGAATGAAATAACTGTTTGCTTTTAAATCCTTTTTTATACATAAATAAAAAGCAGCTTGTTATAAAATAATTTTAGATTTGCAGGAAAGTTAAAAGGATGTAACAGAGAGACACTTCTCGTTGCTTTTCTCTAATCTTACAGTTCATTTGTCAAGACTAAGAAATCAACACTGGTGCCCTACTACTAACTAAACTCCAGTCTTTATCCAGATTTCACTTAGATCTGTTCCAGGACACCATATGCCATTTGGTCTATGTACACTATACTTTTTCTTGTTTAGATGTTTTGGAAAGGAAAGAACTGATTTTTAATTTTTAAAGGCCATCTCAAAAAAGAAAAGTAAAATCTAGGAAAATTTCTGTAACATTCATTTCTGTGGCAAAAGAATCCATGTTAGGAGCTGCTGGGATTTCCAGTTGTTTCTACTGGATTTAGCTACATGGCTATTCTCAAGGCTTAAAATATGTACATTTCTCTTAGGGAAATGGGGAGTAAAACCACTAAGAAGATAAAATATGGGTAAAGCATAAGTTTTGCTGTTGAAAACTTATTTCTACTATAGTGTTAATTATTTCTCTTGGAAATAATTCGTCAGCATGAAGAACTTTTTTTGCACACCCACCCTTCTTTCCACCTATCACAAGTTCTAAAGGCTGCCTTTTTCCATACTCTAAAAATCCTCCTTAATGTTATCATTTAGCATCTATGAATCTCTTGCTACTCTAACAATGATTCAGGGCTCACCAGCATCTCTCAGAAGCTTGTTAAAATGCAGAATCATGAGTGGCACCTTTGGCTCAATGGGTAGGGCACCTGCTCCATATACTGAGGGTGGCGGGTTCAAACCCGGCCCCAGCCAAACTCCAACAAAAAATAGTCACGCATTGTGGCAGGCACCTGTAGTCCCAGTTACTTGGGAGGCTGAGGCAAGAGAATCACCTAAGCCCAAGAGCCAGAGGTTGCTGTGAGCTGTGATGCTATATGAGACTGTCTTAAAAAAAAAAACAAAAAAAAAAAACAGAATCATGGGTCCAGTTCATAGCCACTGAATCAAAATCTATATTTCAGTAAGAGCTAAGGTAATTTATGTGCATATTAAAGAACTATGGACCACAGCTAAGAAGGAATGACTGAAATTCCCCTGCATCCTTTCAATTTATACTTTCTAATCTCTTTAGGATATTTTTTCAGGTAGGAGAGGGTTGGGTAGCAAATATGGGAGAAGGGAATCAATAGTGGATTTTCCTTAAAAATCACACTTTGACATAGAAAAAGGAAATCTATGACCAAGTCTCCTTATTTCTTTGTGAAAAGACGTTCAACTTCAAGAACAGGGGTGCTATTTTTGAGGTCCTAGGTGGGTCAGGTGTCCACGTTAATTGTACTGAAAAAATACAACAGGCCAGTGTGGTATTACTCCCCAACACTGAACAGTGAAGGTAAAAGAAACAGAGGAAGCGTGACACCGCTAATGGATAAGGGGTTAAGTTGATAATTTCATCACTTCTTAAAAACATCCCAAGAATATGTAGCTTGAATAAAAGTAAACATTGTGATCATCTTCTAAACATTAGTATCTAAGTATCGCACACACAATTATAAATTCTTTGATTTCAATTATCAAGTAGCACTGCTTACCTCTCAAAATGCTTTTAAAATTAAAGAGAAACATTTCCTCTTAAATATCTTTTATTAATTTTTACATACTTATTAGAAACATACAGATCCAGAACTCTCACTACTGGGTATATATCCAAAAGAAATAAAATCAGCATGCCTAACAGATACCTGCATACCCATGTTGACTGCAACATTATTTACAATAACCAAGATACATAACCAATCTGAGTGTCCACCCATGAGCTAGATAAAGAAAATGTATATGTACACCATGAAATACTATTCAGCCTTAAAAAAAAAAAGATCCTGTCATTTGGGACAACTGGGAACCTGGAGGATAATATGCTAAGTGAAACATATGATCTCCTTTACAGGAGGAATTTTAAAAAGTTGAACTTACAGCAGCATATAATGATGGATACTAGGGGCTGCAGGATGGTGAGATACTGGTTAAAGGACACAAAAATTCAGTTAGAAGGGATAAGTTCAAGAGATCTATTGCATATCACGTTGATTACAGTTAATAACAATATATTATATATTTGAAAATTTCTCAGAGTGGATCTCACCAAATAAAAAGATTAAGCATGTGAGATAATGCGCATATTAGTTTGTTTTAGCCATTCCACAATGCATATGTGTTTCAAAACATGTTGTATACTATAAATATATACAAGTTTTATCTATCAACAACAACAACAAAATAATAAAAAGACATTTTAGGAAAATTTTATGTTTTACTCAACAGTAACATAGACTTTTAAAAATTTACCTTTAGTTCTTGAAGCTTATCTACATAAACTTGTTTAGGTTGGTCCTCTCCTTCTTCATAAAGCCAGTTTTCTGTGTCTTCCAATATTGCAGACAGTTTATTCAAGTCCTAGTTATACATTTAAGAGGTACTGCTTAAAAATGCTTTCCTTAGTTTGGTACCCAGTTATCAAATAAGAAAAATAAAATTAAAAACTTTCCTTAGAAATAAAAAGTTATGGAAGAAAGACAGAATTCTTTCTAGGTATTAAAAAACTAAACATTCAGACTTTTCTGACTTCTTAGTCCTGAACATATTTTCCACCATACTTAAGTAATCTGGAAAAATAACTAAGAGCCATCCCCATATGTGCCAAGACTGACAACAATAACAACTTTCGTAATTTAGCATAATTTATACTAAGCATGATCAAGTAAACATTTAAATAGTTCTCATAAAAAATTATAAACTTTAGACTTACTTCTGGAGTGATAAATTTTTCATAGACAGTGCCCAGCTTGTCTCTAAAATCATATACATATTCTTCAACAGCATTCTTAGCATCATTTCTTTCTTTCTCTAACTTATCCTGCATAATCATCTTCCCCTATTCAAAAAATTTCACATTAGCTAACATAAGAACATACATTAGGAAAGTGCAAATCAAACCACAAAGATGTAACTACTTCATATTCACTAGGATGTTTACAGTTCAAAAAAAAAAAAGTGGAAAATAAGTGTTCATGATGATGTAGAGAAACCGAAACCTGTAACTGCTGGTGGGAATGTAAAATGCTACACCCACTATAGGAAACAGCTTGGTAATTTCTTTAAAAAGCTAAACACAGAATTCCAATTTCATTCCTGACCCAGAAATTTCACTCCTAGGTATATACACAAAGGAACTGAAAGGAGGGACTTGAACAGGTATTTGTATGCCAATTTTCTCTGCAGCATTATTCACAATAGCCAAAAAAGCAGAAACAAACCAAGTGTGCATTAATAGATGACTGGATAAAGAAAATCCATTAACACAGAATGTAATATCATTCAGTCTTTTTTTTTTTTAGAACAATTTATTTTATTTTATTTTATTTTTTTGAGACGGAGCCTCAAGCTATTCCCCTGGGTAGAGTGCCATGGCATCACAGCTCATAGCAACCTCCAACTCCTGGGCTCAAGCGAGTCTCCTGCCTCCGCCTCCCAAGTAGCTGGG
>CAUYQV010198285.1:0-16240 GCA_963574575.1 Galagoides demidoff | reverse complement strand
AGAAATTCTTCAAAATGCAAGAATGACCAAGAGATGTGAATGTGTTTACATTGGAAGGAAATAATGAGTGAGACCCTAAGAATAAGGCCTTAAGTGTGGAACTAACTTTCCATTTTCCTTCCAGGTACAAGGTAAGCATTTATATAGCCCCGTGTTTACATTTATACTTACGTAACAAGTGAGGTGGCACATCATGTCACCTATGCAAGCAGTCACACATTACATTTTTTGATCAGCTCCACAAGGTGGCACATAAAAATTTTCCACCACTTACAGATTGGGACAGCTACTCACTCCTGTGAAAAATAAATTTACTTCTTTGCAGAGGGTTTGAGACTTCCAAGGCAAAACTACAGATTGAATCTCATCTCTCGTCCAAGTTGGAAAGGATTCCTTACTGACCATTATAATATACTTCCATTGTTTGGCTATGGTGGGGTGTCATTTGTAAAAACTGGTTTTAACGATAACTATGGAGTATACATTCTAATTTCTCTGGAATTTGGGGAGGGGTTTCCAAATTTTGAAACAGAAGCAGGTCTTTGCAAAACAATATTCTCAAGTCCTTATTCACTGCCTCAAATTCTGACTCTGGAAATAAAAGCTCTCAATGAGAACATTATGGTTGATGTAATTAGTGATCTGGACCCCTTTAAGAGTTGCTTTGAGTAATACTTAATACCGAATGAATCATTTCATTAATAGCCAGGCAAAAGAGCTTGTAGAGTTTTGCTCTGCTTACCACCTCACACCCCTAATCCTATGAATTGATTGGATTGTTAAATACAGTTGCGAAACAGATTCACAAGAACTAAACAAACTGAAACACATAAAAGACATGCTCAGCATCCGGTCAGGTATAAAAAGTAACCCTTGTGTTATAAAACAGAAGACAAAAAGAATAATTGTGAATTAATCCGAGTAAACAGGACGTGCTGTCATATCAATTTAAAATCCAACACTAGGATCTGGCAGCCAGAGCCAGGAAAGAAAATAAGGAAAAGCTCAGCCATTACTAAAGAAGAATGCCAGCCCTGGTGGACTCCTATCAAGGGAACATAGTGGGGCTTAATTGTTGCACAAATCTTCATTTTCATTTCCCACCCTTTCATTCATTCAACAAACATGTATTGATGTATACACTGAGGCAGGTCCTCAGCACACTGGATTCAATACCTTTGTTGCCTACAAACTAAAAAGCAATTAATTCCCTTTCTTGCCTCGAAAGAATCTTTGACAATGAGACAAAAAGACCCCATTCTAATTCATATTCTATTACTTATTAAATACTGTGCATGTAACCAAGAGCAAGAAGGATCCTTGGCTTTCTCATTTTCAAAATGGCACGCAAACAGCTGTCCCATGTATGGCCAAACATAAGCTCTTACAAAATTACAAGCAATATTGAGAAAGTCGTTACATTGAGCAAGTTGGTCTCTTAAATCTGAGATTGCTGGATGTCAAAAAAATTTGGTCATGGAAAGGAATGGTACGTAATTTTATCCCCTCCTTTGCATTACCATCCACGAAATTTCAAACTAGGAAAGCAATCTCAGAGGCCAGGATATGTGCTAAAAAACACAGAAAATATTTAAAATATTCACAGGAGCACATGTTCAATCTCTGTTATTTGTAAGCAATAATTGCAAATTAACGTGATCTAGAATCTATACACATGGGCCAGGTGAGGTGGTTCACTCCTGTAATCCTAGCACTATGGAAGGCCAAGGAAGGAGGATGGATAGAGGAGTTTAAGATCAGCTTAAGCAAAAGTGAGACCCCCATCTCTACTAAAAATAGAAAAATTAGTCTGGCATTATGGCAGGCACCTGTATTCCCTGCTATTGGGAAGCTGAGGCATGAGGATCACTTGAGCCCAAGAGTTTGAGGTGGCTGTGAGCTATGATAATGCAATGGCACTTACCACCAGGGCAAGAGATTGAGAGTCTGTCTCAAAACAAACAAACAAACAAAAATCTAAGTGCCCATCAACCCAGGAATGGATTAATAACCTGTGGTACATATATACCATGGAATACTATTCAGCTATAAAAAGATGGAGACTTTACGTCTTTTGTATTCACCTGGATGGAATTGAAACACATTCTTCTTAGTATCACAAGAATGGAAAAGCAAGTATCCAATGTACTCAATACTAATATGAAGCCAGATGATCTAATACACATCCACATAAGACAAAAACTTAATTCAATTTAAGTTAGGGGAAGGGGGGAACGGGATGAGGGAGACTGGCATGCTCCCACTTAATGGGCCCAATGTAAGGGTATATGGCACTGTATACCCTGTATATATCATTTACTGTAAGGGTGTATGGCAATGTAAGGGTGTATGAGTCTGGGTGCGTGACTCAACCACAACCTTGAAGTTATCTAACAAATGCAAACATTGTAACCTAATTGTTTATATTCTCATATTAATCTGAAATTAAAAAAATTGTTTTTGAGGTTTTTTAATTTATTATTGGGGATTCATTGAGGATACAAAAAACCAGGTTTCACTGATTGCATTTGTTAGGTAAAGTCCCTCTTACAATCGTCTCTTGCCCCCCAAAAGTGTGGCACACACCAAAACCCCACCTCCCTCCCTCCTTCCCTCTCTCTGATAATCCCTTCCCCCCTCCTCCCTCCTTCTTTCTCTCTCTGCTCACCCCTCCCCATGTCATTAATTGTCCTTATATCAAAATTGAGTACATAGGATTCATGCTTCTCCATTCTTGTAATGCTTTACTAAGAATAATGTGTTCCACTTCCATCCATGTTAATACAAAGGCTATAAAGTCTCCATTTTTTTTAATAGCTGAATAGTATTCCATGGTATACATATACCACAGCTTGTTAATCCATTCCTGGGTTGATGGGCATTTAGGCTTTTTCCACATTTTGGTGATTGTAAATTGAGCTGCAATGAACAGTCTAGTGCACGCGTCCTTATGATGAAAGGATTTTTTTCCTTCTGAGTAGATGCCCAGTAATGGGATTGCAGGATCAAATGGGAGGTCTAGCTTGAGTTCTTTGAGGGTTCTCCATACTTCCTTCCAAAAAAGTTGTATTAGTTTGCAGTCCCACCAGCAGTGTAAAAGTGTTCCTTTCTCTCCACCTCCAAACCAGCATCTGTAGTTTTGAGATTTTGTGATGTGGGCCATTCTCACTAGGGTAGGATGGTATCGCAGGGTGGTTTTGATTTGCATTTCTCTAATAATTAGGGATGATGAGCATTTTTTCTTATGTTTGTTTGCCATTCATCTGTCTTCTTTAGAGAAGGTTCTATTCATGTCTCTTGCCCATTGATATATGGGATTGTTGGCTTTTTTCATGTGTAGTAATTTGAGTTGGAACCAAAAAAACCCCCGTATAGCTAAGGCAATTCTTAGTAATAAAAACAAAGCTGGGGGCATCACCATACCAGATTTTAGGCTGTACTTCAAAGACATCGTGGTCTATTTTTTACTGGTACAAAAATAGACATAGACATTTGGAATCGAATATAAAACCAGGAAATGAAACTAACATCTTACAACCACCTAATCTTTGATAAACCAAACAAGAACATATCTTGGGGGAAAGACTCCCTATTCAATAAATGGTGCTGGGAGAACTGGATATCCACATGTAAAAGACTGAAACTGGACCCACACCTTTCCCCACTCACGAAACTTGATTCAAGATGGATAAAGGACTTAAATTTAAAGCATGAAACAATGAAAATCCTCAAAGAAAGTATAGCAAAAACACTGGAAGATGTTGGCTTGGGGAAAGATTTCATGAAGAAGACTGCTGTGGCAATTGCAACAACAACAAATATAAACAAATGGGACTTAATTAAACTGAAAAGCTTCTGTACAGCTAAAGAGACAACAACCAAAGCAAATAGACAACCTACACAGTGGGAATATTGGCATATTTTGAATCAGACAAAAGCTTGATAACTAGGATCTATAGAGAACTCAAAATTTTTTTGAATTTTTAAAAAGTAAAAAAGAAAATAGATTTTATACACATTTATATCACGAGTCAGCGGAGCCATGAACTGCCATCTCACTCAGATGAAGCTGGTCTGAGCGTGTTTTGTCTTCCATATTCCCTTTTCTTCTTCCACTCAAAATAGATCCCATTCCCACCCAGAGCCCCAAGGACCAGCACATGACTCAGCCTGGGCCAATCACACCTGACCCCTTCCCTTGACAGTGAAGGGCACACAGTCCAAGCCAGGTCTGTTGTGTCCTATAATCAGAACCTATAAGATCGTGAGTCTGGAGCTACTGGTGGCCATGTTCCTTGCCACATCCCCCGCACATGGAGAAAGCTGGTTTGGGCGAATGAAGCCAACACCCTGCTTCTCCAGCAGAAATGAGAAGAACAGAGCCCTGACAGCATGGGAACTCCTCGTTCTGCCTTCTGAAAACGTCTCATGGTTTGTTGCTCATGTCTTCCTTCAGTTCTAATAAACCTTTTCTGAATAAGCTAATTTGGGTTGGTTTCTATCACCAGTGCAAGGACTGGTACACAGAAAAGGGCAGAAACACTCAGGTTTTCTTCACTGTTACATCAAATACTTTCCATAAAAATGCTGGGGATGGGGAAAGTGGCCAGAACTCTTTTCTGCGAGATTCAAGTCCACAATCTCTGGCTTTGGAGGAGAGTAGATGGACACTGATTTGTTGACAGGACAGTGGTGGCATGAGAAGAATGAGCCCAGGCTCCTCAGGCCTAAGACTTAGAGACCCCCCAGGGCTATACCATGCTCACCTTGAAGCTGCAATTCAAGTATAGGAGGCATAACAAGATATTAATCCTGGCACTGCAGCTAAGTTTTTTTACTTTGAGCCACTCATATGTCCTGTCTAGGGCTGGTTTCCATCTGTAAAACAAGGATCTCAGATTGCAAAGAGCTGTGATTCTCAAAACTCTCATGAAAATTTACTTTAAACTTAACAAAAAGTAACTGTGAGGGTGGTGATGCAAAGAGTAAAGAAATATTTAGATGAAAATAGTCAGTTGGCCAAACACAGTGGCTCAGGTCTGTAATCCTAGCACACTCAGAGACCAAGAGAGGCAGGCGGATTGCTTGAGCTTGGGAGTTTGAGACCAGCCTAAGTAAGAGTGAAACTGCATCTCTACTAAAAATAACAAAATTAGCCAGGCATTGTAGTGGGTGCCTATAGTCCCAGTTACTCAGGAGGCTGAGGCAAGAGGATTGCTTTAGCCTAGGAGTTTGAGGTTTCTGTGAGCCATGACACCACAGCACTCTACCCAGGGTGATGGAGTGAGATTCCATCTCAAAAAACAAACAAATAAAAAGAAAATAGTCAATTGATACTACAATTATTTTTAATAAAAATAACACCAGTAATAACTAAAATCTATAGCATTACTATATGGTGGGCACTGTTGTAAATGTAGTACGTATGTTGTCTCATTTAATCTTTACTTCAATCCTATGAGATATTTTTATTACCCCCATTTAACAGGCACAGAGAAATCTAGTTGCTTGCCCAATACCACACAATTAGCATGTCAGACATAGAACCCTAACTCCTGAAATTAGTGTCCAAAATCCATGCTCCTTTTTTTTAGGGATAGAGTCTCATTTTATCGCCCTCGGTAGAGTGCCATGGCATCACAGCTCACAGGAACCTCCAGCTCTTGAGCTTAGGTGATTCTCTTGCCTCAGCCTCCCTAGTAACTGGGACCACAGGTACCCGGCATAATGCCCAGCTATTTTTTTTGTTATTGTTGTGGCAGTTTGGCCAGGGCCGGGTTCAAACCCACAACCTCAGTATTTGGGGCTGGTGCCCTACCCACTGAGACACAGGCACCGCCAATTCATGCTCTTAATAACCATTTGACGGATCTCTTGTTAAGTGCCCCTATTTTGTGCCTTGCCCAATGTAGAAATTCAACAAGTGCTCATTAAATGTTAGCTGATGAATACCAAGTGAGCTTTGTGAGGGCACTGATAACAAGCAAGTGATACTTTTTTTTTAAGTCATGGTGGCAATAGTGAAGATATATGTCTGGAGACAAGATGTCCTCTGTTGGGGATATTTTGCAGCCATGCTGCCAAAGGCACACCCTTTTCTGGGTGGCACACCACACTCTGGCTAGAGTTTTTATAGTATTATGTGCAAGGATTAAGTACATTTTGTTAAAATTAAGAAAACCGTTCTGTAATTTTCTTGGAAACTGGATTATGCTAAGTAGACTGGCTTCTGACCAGTGCTTCTACTTCATGCCAATGGGAAAAATCGTAGGATATAAACTGTCAGAGACAAAGAAGTACAGAGAAGTAGGAGAATATGGTCACCAAAAAACCGTATTTGTTTTCCTTCCCATTTTGAAATGAAGGCAGTGTCAGGGACCAAAATAAAACCAGTCCTTTAAATCATGACTTTCTTAGCACATAGGGAGTTGGCAGAAGTGGCTCCTGTAACGAGACCCTATAATTTGGCAATGTTCTTATAGTAAGAATCATTGAAGAATATGGAAACTGGAATTTAGAACAGATAACATTTTGATAGGTGACTTTGACTTCACTATCCCTTTAAATAAGAAACAGATTTTCCTACACTGACGCTATTAGAAAGAATTATGTGGCTAGAGTCAAACTCGGTGGTTTAATAAAACCACTCCCTCATTGGAATGCTGAGATCAAGTTTATTAATCCATACCAACAAAGCTTATATAAGCAATGGAAAAGACCGCTGTAATTATTATCTACCGTGTGGTTTTTAGAAAACAGCTAAAGTTTAGCAACTTTTATTGTCCAGTGGCTTCAAAGATCTAAGGAACAAAATACCTTAGAGGTTAATTCAACCCAAATCATGACAATTGCCAGGGGTTGGAAAATTTGGATTATAAGGACTACCGATAGCTCTCATGTGATCAGAACAATAGCTGTGGAAAAAAACTATTAGGTCATTGCAGCTATGATCCCCCTGCCGGTTCTAGTCAAGCAATTATAGAGCTTCCCTTGTTCCGATATTGCTTCTCTGTATGCAAAGAGAAAAGGTTAACTCCTTGTGGTGTAGCCAGGTTGACGGTGGTGAGAGGCGGTGGGTGCTGCCGAACCAGCCTCCTGCCAGCAGGGGACCAACCCTGCCCTGGTGGAATACTGGTCAGAGCCCATCAGTGTGCTCAAATGTAGATCCCACCAGAACACTGGGGAACTGTTTACTGGGCAGATCTCTTCCCTCTGTGGAATGCAGCCCCAAGAGCAACAGCTCTCCAAGCCCTGAGAAGATGGAAACACACCTCACAGGGGACGGTCTGTTGTGTTCAGCCCCTGGAAAAGCCCTGCCCATCTGAACCCAGATGCCTCTCCATCGCACCAGGACACAGGTGTTTGTCCTGGCTTGTCATATGATCCTGAATTATTTGCATGAGCTACGAGACTGCAGTGGATGCACCACTGTCTAAATGGAAATACAGCTTTTTTAGAGACTGTATTAGAGGTTTGAGGGAGCCCCTGTGTTGAAGATAATCCTAATAACAAAAAGAGGGTATGCAAGCCAGAAAAGAAAGGTTTTGAGCCAACCAAAAGGATATATCCTTAGTCCTGTCCAGAAAATTAACTAATAAAAAGTGAATGAAAAAGATGACTTTATTCTGCATCTCCGGAAAGTCTGGAGAGCTGAGAGTAATCCAGAGATACTAGACTGGAAATAAATGTCTGATCTTGGGCCCCAAGTTAGATGGGCTTCAGAGCAGTCTGCTGTCTATTTCAAATATTGCAGCAGAAATATGTGGGAGAGACTTCTGGATTATATTATAATTTTCTTTCTTTCTTTCTTTCTTTTTTTTGAGATAGAGTCTCACTGTGTCACCCTTGGTAGAGTGCCATGGCATCACAACCCACAGCAACCTCAAACGCTTGGGCTTAAGTGATTCTCCTGCCTCAGCCTCCCAAGCAGCTGGGACTATAGATGCCTGCCACATGCCTGGCTATTTTTTGGTTGCAGTTGTCATTGTTGTTTAGCCTGGGCCAGGTTCAAAACCTCCACTCTTCGTCTATGTGGCTGGCGCTGCAACCACTGTGCTACGGGCAGTGAGCGTATATTTTAAAGATTTAAATGGTTAGTTTCTAATTTTTTAATCTTTATTCAAATGTTTCTATAGCCTGACAAAGACTACAAACTCCTTGAGAGTTGGGATCAGACCACCTTTTTATTTGTGAGGGGACAATTTGGAACAGCGCCTGTGACTGCTACTGTAGTCAGTCTCCAAGACGGGCCCCAAGGATCCTTGTCTCCTGTTACTCACCTGCTTGAATGGTACTCTCCAGGGCTGAACTGTGTGAATTCAGAATACAGAAAGGATGGTATGTCACCTCTGGGATTAGATTACAAAAGACTTTGGCTTCCAGTTAGGCTGTCTGTGTCTTTCTCCCTCTTTCTCGACCTGCCAGTGCCAGATGCCCAAACTTCAGTGAGGAACTGAGACCACCAACCACCATGTGAGTGAACTTTCAGCAGACCCTGAATTCTAGGTAAGGCTTGATGTGACTGCAGTCCCAGCCAACATGAGACCCTGAGCTGGAACCACCCAGTCAAGCAACTCCTGGATTACAAAATAAATTGCTGTGTTTTAGGGTAACTTCGATAATCAACAACAGAAACAAATAGCTGATAAAGTGTCCAATTGTGTGACTCATTTTTCTCAGTGGCCCTTGATCTAAATGTTCCTGTCCAGCTAACTCTGGAACAGAACTATCTTTCTTGCTTTTGGGGTATGAGGACTTCGGCTTTTCTTGTTTGATGACTTCTAATTTCATTTGAAGCTAAAGTATGCTCCCCTAATTTGCTTTCAGTTAATTTCCCTTCTGCCCAGGCTACCTGAAATGTGCCCCTTGTGTGTGCATTTATTCCTGCATTCAACAAATACTTAGTGAGTACCACTGTTCTAGGTGCTGGGGCTACAGCAGCAAATAAAACTGAGCTATCCCCTGACCTCAAGGTCTTTATATCTGACATACTCTCCTGATAAACTTTATTTCCTGAACTACAGTGCTATCTTTTTGACCTCTTCTACCAGCTAGCTATCTTTCTGTGAATCCCCATTTAAGTTCTTGCTTATGAAGAACCAGTACTAGTCAGCTTTTTCACTGGAAACCTAAAAGACATTCTTACCATTTACATTTTACACCAACCCTTAACAATTACTGGTAGTCCTTTACCCCGGAATGAAGACAGCTGCATGATTCCATGATCCTTGTTTAAAAAACACCTTCAGTAGAGGTAGGGATCTGCCACATATACCATGTTTCCCTGAAAACAAGACCTACCCAAAAACTAAGCCCTAGCAGGGTTTCTATGCATTTGTTAAATATAAGCCCTACCCCAATAATAAGACCTAGTGATGGGTGTGGCTATGCAGATATGCGGCATAGCCATGCCCTGCATTACCACAGGGAGCAGTAAGGAAGACTAGAATACCTTTTATCTGCTACAGCTCCTTTCTCCAAGCTGTTTACTCTTGCATGGGTGTGAGTGTGGTAACTGCGGTTGCAGGCATCCTATTGCGCATGTGTGAATGGCTAGGGGAAAGGAGTTCACGCATCACTAGCATCAGCCTCACCAACAAGGTCAGCTCCCCCTATCAGGTTCCAGAAGAAGATGACTTAACTGTATTTGAATCAATGTAGATTGTTGTATTATACTTAATAAATAAAAATAAGATATCCCCTGAAAATAAGCCCTAGTATGTCTTCTTGAGAAAAAATAAATATAAGACAGTGTCTTATTTTCAGGGAAACATGGTATCTTGCTTTCATCCATCTGAGTAAACCTCCATGGCATTTAACAGTGTTCCTCAGAGCATAAAATTTTAATAAATTATATTTTATCAGCTAATAGGTATCCAGTTGTGACATTTTCTGCTCCCCAACAAGACTATGCAGATCAGTAACATAACCAATTCACTTAAATGAAAATAAGAACCATAAATGTTATCTAAAATGCATATATAATCATATTTCCATGACTCAGATGCTTTTTCCACCCACCTTGCCTCTTCTTTATTTTAGCACAGCCTCTAAATTAGGGAAAATCCTTGTTTCCTAGGTCACTGCAGCCAGAAAATACATAATATTGCCAAAACAATGATCACAAAACAATATTTCCTGGGCCCAAGAGTTTGAAGTTGCTTGGAGCTACAATGATGTTACAGCACTCTACTCAGGGCAACAGAGACTCTGTCTCAAAACAACAACAAAAAGAAAAGAGTTATTTGCCTGGTCTGTCTCAGTCAGCTTCAGTTCCTCCAGAGGATGGAGGAGTCTCCAGAACAGCCTCCCCATCTTCCACAGACCAGTCCTTGGTGACCCCTGGCTGGTGCTCCTCTTCTCCCTTGTTATGAAGTGGTATTTCCTCCTACTGTGGACACCAAAGGCAGCAGGCACCATCAGTGTCCACTAAAGGTAAAATGCCCTGGGGTAGTCTTCTGAGTCACAGCCACCTTCTACTGAAGCCACTAGTCCCTGTGCCAGCAAAGCTACTGAAACATGTACACACCAGGGATTATTCTGGGTATTAGGATTAATTTGAGGGGCAGCCACAGTGTCATCCTTTCTCTCTACTATTGGTCCAACTCCTTCTTTACAGGAATATAATTTTGCTCTGGAAACTCATGAATACAGCATATGCTTCTGCAAATTTTTCAGACTGATTAATATGTACCTGAAGGCAGATGAATTTGGCTTGGGTTTAAACTAAGATCCTTCATTTAAGGGTATCTTCGGGAAACCAGTTTCACAGCCATATTAATTTGTGTCATTCTGGAATAAAAGCTGCTGGTGCAAGTCACCTAAAAGACTGGAAAACCTAAGTCGGAAAAACCACACTGATCAAAAAATAAAGTCACTCATCCACCTCCCATAACTTTAGCAACAAAAACATGTTTCCTGCCTGCAACATTTTCATTTCAGTTTTTAACTTTTCGTTCAGAGCCAAGAGGTTTATTGCCATATTCATTCAATAAGTTAATTTTTAGAAAATCTCTGAATTATAATATGACAACAAGCTAAGCCATTATGAAGAGGAAACCTTTTGGGTTAGATAAACTGAATTTGTATAGTTGCTAGGAGCGAAACTATTTTGTTGGTGTTACATTCAGCTGTGATTTTGAAACAACAAAGATAGTACCCTTTTTGTGGTTCAGAGGTAAAGGGGTTTTTTGTTTTTGTTTTTTTACAGTTTTTGGCCGGGGCTGGGTTTGAACCCACCACCTCCAGCATATGGGACTGGTGCCCTACTCCTTTGAGCCACTGGCACCACTCAGTAAAGGGGTTTTAATTAAGCGGTGAAGACTGCAAACTCCATCTGCAGTCACCCATTTTCCTTTCTTTCATCTGGCCCCTTCATTATTTGGGAGTGCTCGGTTTCTTCCCTTAGGTTACACTTTGTAAGATGAATTTGTGTCCTATTAAGATAAATTTTGAATTAAATATACTAGAAGACAAGATCAATTCATTAAGATAATTACTTGCAGTGTATAACCCAGAGCTATGAAAAAGAAAATTCTGGGAATGGATCCAAAATGGACGTAAGCATGGTTATTTCAACTAGACAAAAAGAAAATAAAAGAAACGCAAAAATTGGAGTTATGTCCTGGTCCTACACTGGGCCCGATGACCAATGCTGCATTTTATTTTCCAACAGTTCATTAAAGGATCATCTCTGACCTGAATTTTAACTTTTTTTTAACTAGTCCTTATAGGTTCTGAACATTTCTTAACTGATGAATATATATATTCATTTAGATAACAAAATAACATATTCGTAAGTGTAGAGAAATAGAAATGATAAATCTTAAAAAGGGAAGAATAAAAATTACAAAGCATGTACATTGATTATTTCAGGCTGAGCAAAAGAATAATTTTTGTTTTTTTCTTTATAATTTCCATCCCTTGGCTCAGCACCCAGAGCACTAAGTTATGGTGCCCACCACATACACCAAGAGTGGCAGGATAGACCCTGGCCTGGGTCAGCTAAACAACTGCAACAACAACAACAAAAAATAGCTGGGCACCTGTAGTCCCAGCTACTTGGGAGGCTGAGGCAAGAGAATTGCTTAAGCCCAAGAGTTGGAGGTTGCTGTGAGCTGTGACCCCACAGCACTCTACCAAAGGCGACATAGTGCGACTCTGTCTCAAATAGTAATAATAATAATAATTTCCATCACTTCATACATGATTTTCTACAATGAACAGATTTTGGATTAGAAGGAACTTTAAAAAGAAGGAAGAGGAGGAAAAAGAGGAGAGAAAAGATATCTGCCCTTTCCGTGGTAGAAATCTGAGCAAACTCGCTCACTTCACATGGAGGGGCCTGAGCCCTCTCATTCAGTATGTCCCGTGAGTTTCTTCAGAGGCACACACCTCAGGCTCAGGGCTGAATATGCAGACTCTTCTCTGGGTCTTATACACCAACCAGTCCCACAAACAACCGTGGTTAGTGTTCTTTTTCATTAACAGAGGTGACGGTCACCTTTACAATGTTAGGAGCAAAGTACAGCTTTGAGCCTGACTGTCTTCAAGGAGAGAGGGTCAAAGGGACGGAACAGATCATGGAACAGGAAAGCAATGTGCAAAGGCGGCAAATGTCTTCTCCAGAGCATGGGATCCTTGTAGGCTTTTGTGTAAGTAAAGATGTGGATGCTGCTTTTCAGAACATTTCTGTTTCTATAAATCCCATCTCTGAACTATGAGTTCAGAATAGAGCCCCATGGTTCACTCACCTTATTTCTCTGCCTCCAAACAGAAATGAAAAAAAAAAGGAGCCATTGAATGCCTGTGGAAAGTGGGGGGGAAAAAAACCTTATATGTGCAGACATGTTCTGTACAAATGTAAATAATAGGATATCAGAGCAGAGAAAGTATGGGGTTTTTTCAGTGGGATCCAGACATTAAGGAAAGCCAATTTGCAATTAGATGATTAACACAAAAGCCAGTGGTAACAAGCAATGTGTTCTTATTCCAAACATCTTTGCTACAAATTGCTGTTAAAAGCTTCCCCCTGCATTTTCTCTTTGTCTTCTGACTGCTGGTAATGATGTGGAGTAATTGCACAGTGAGGGCAGAATGCTGCATGTCATTTCATGTAAGCCACTTAGTAACTATGTCAGGTAACCACACAGAAAACCCTTTAATTACAAGATAGAACAGCTTGCATTACCCAGCTGCAGTCTCTCTGTTTAACCTTGACTGATTAGTTGGTTCCTTAAGTCCCTACTTGTCACACATTGTGCTTTGCCAGCTGCCAAGGGCTGCACTGAACTCTTTCGGAGAGCTCCTGTGGCTGGGGACACCACCAGGCAGGGGTGAGCTCCCCCGTCCACAAGGGGCTGTGGGGAAGGGCTTGGTTGCCATTGCTCCTTGGATCTGCTCAGTTCTAGTTAGCAACACTGGACAGATCCTGCTTGCCCTGGATTCTATGAAGAAAGTGAAAAGTATAATTGTTGATGACTCAGCCCACACTGAGGAATAAATTAAAGAGAGCTTCCTGAACAGCTAATTTAAGCAAACACAGGCATGCATACATACATATATTCACAGTAAGTAATAAACAGTTTGGAGTTATTCCCTTTCAGCATCCTTTCTATTTTTTTCCTCACCAGAGAACACAGGCTCATTTAGCTATATAAGACTAAGAATGATAATGTACCTGCTGTGGTCTCACTGGTGTCCTTTCCCCCATCACCCTGGCTCACGTGCTCCTCTGTTTCTATCCAGTTTCACACCCCACCTTTGTGTTACTTCTTTTAGCAGGCTGGCATGCTCAGTGCTTATTCAGTATCTTTGATGGTATTTGCTCAAAATTCAATTTCCAAACATACATAATGAATTATACTTACAGCTCTAGCTATTGCTGCTTCTCATTTGCTACGGCCTCGCCTGACCCACAGGGAGAGATGCTCTTCTTTCCCACAGCCTCTGTAAAATACTTGTTTCTGCACAGACCCCCCTCTCTGGGCCCTGGCTTCTGGTAGCATGAAAATGACTGACTTCAAGACCACCTGCTACTGTGGGGGAGAAACTAGATAGTGTCCTGCAGAAATTGACTCACCTTCTGAGTGTTTTCTCCAGGTACAGCTCACGAAGGCCTGTCACTTGACTATTTCATGACCACATGTCTGTGGGCTGCTACTGTTATATCTAACAGAAATCGTGATCCTATATTTTCCATAGGATTTGAAGGTATAAGCAGTGACAAGAAGTGTTAGGTGGAACTCATACATCTCATACATCACCGCTAGAAAAGTTCTATTTTATCTGAAAGTTGCATTTTAGAAGTTCATCAGGTTAAAACATTTCACATTGGAGAGAAATATCAGTGTAGTTTTTCTGGACTCCAGAAAGTTTCAGGGCTCCTTGTTTTGACAAAGGCTGATTGGTAGCACTATCCTGCTGTGGCCCTGTGAGTTGAGGCAGCTCAGGATGCCTCTCTGACTCCATCTCACCGGTAGCCCAGCTCTTCCTGGCAGGATCCTTTTTGGATCTTTCTGTCTGGTCATTCTCCACCCTCTCCAAAAACAGCCCGACCTGAACCTCCAGAGTCTTTCCTGACGCCTACTCATTGCCCCCCCACATTATCAGGTACCAAAACCCTGTAGTTGTAGAACAATAAAGACAGGAAAGATATTATATATTTAATTGTCAAAATATCTAGTGGAAATTAGACACTCCCTCATGAAAACATATAGGTTTCTTTACCTTTTTTTTTTTTTTTGGCTGAAAAAAGAAATGTTTTTTTGAGACAGAGCCTCACTCTGTCCCCCTGGTTAGAGTGCCGTGACATGATTCTAGCTCACAGCAACCTCAAACGCCTGAGCTTGAGCAATCCTCTTGCCTCAATCTCCAGAATAGCTGGGACTATAGATAGGCATGCACCACTACATGGAGCTAGTTTTTCTATATTTAGTAGAGACGGGGTCTCGCTCTTGCTCAGACTGGTCTCGAATTCCTGAGCTCAAGCAATCTGCCAGCCTCTGCCTCCCAGAGTGCCAGGATTATAGATGTGAGCCACCACACCCATCCTGGCTGAAATTCTTTTCCACCAGTATGGTAACACTTACTGTTCAAGATTATCAAGATAATCATTCCACTGGCCTCTGATGATATCAGAAGAATTCCTGAAAACATAAATGTACATCAGACTTAAATGTAAAATGTTGATTATGGCAGGGCAGGGTGGCTTACATCTATAATAATCCTAGCCCTCTGAGGAGGCTGAGGTGGTAAGCTCCCTTGAGGTCAGGAGTTCAAGATCAGCCTGATCAAAGTGAGACCCTATATGTACTAAAAATAGGAAAATTAGTCTGACTTGATGGCAGGAACCTGTAGTCCCAGCTACTTGGGAGGTTAAGGCAGGAGGATCACTAGAGCCCAGGATTTTGAGGTTATCATGAGCTAGGCTGAAGCCATGGCACTCTAACCTAGGTGACAGATCTCAAAAAATAAAAATAAAATAAAATTTAAAAAGGATCATGCCTGTAATCTAGCACTCTGTGGGACTCAGGCCAGTAGATCATCTGAGCTCAGGAGTTTAAGACCAGCCTGAGCAAAAGTGAGACCCTGTAGCTAAAAATAGCCTGGCATTATGACTGACACATATATTCCCAGCTACTATGAAGGCTGAGGCAAGAGGAGCTCTTGAGCTCTAAGGTTTGAGGTTGCTGTGAGCTATGATGCCACAGTACTCTAAAGAGGGCAACAAAGTGATAGCCTGTCTCAAAAAAAAAAAAAAAAACTTGATCATGAGATTGATGTTTGATGAGTGCACAGTTACAGGGATCTGATATGCAAAGCAGTAAACTATTTCTAAATGTCCACTCACTTACTCACATCTGGTACTTCTCCTTATTGCAAAGAGGACAGTGCTATGATTTTTGAGACTTTGATGATTTTGAACTGTTAGTTACAATCCAGATTTGTATCATAATGGGAAAAAATAGTTCTCTCAGATGGAACATGTTTCTCTTTGTTTAGCTAAATCCAGTTTGCTTTAAAAACCTAATCTTTTGAATCATGGAAAGATTGAGAATCACCAATCACTAGTGCTTACTTACAAAATAACTCTTTTTTTTAATTTTTTTTATTGAATGATAACTATGTACATTAATACACTTCTGGGGTACAGTGTGGGGTTTTCACATGCAATCTGAAATACTTCCATCAAACTGATCAACACAGCCTTCATGTCATTTTCTCAGTTATAATTTTAAAA
>CAUYQV010198284.1:0-11931 GCA_963574575.1 Galagoides demidoff | reverse complement strand
AAAAAAAAAAAAAAAATTGGACTCCTCTCAGAGATGACAGGCAGTGAGCTCAGTAAGAGATGACTGCTTCAGTTGGGGCACCCAGACAGGCGCCCAGCCCAAACCAGTTTAGGGCGGAAGGGAACATTGGCTCTGTCACCTGGGAGGGATACTGGGAAAACTCACATGGCCGAAAGGTGAGCTGCAGAAACCAGCCTCAGGACCTACAGAGGGACGTCACGACACTCCATCTCCTTCTCTGTCCCTCATCGCCCATCATCTGTTTCATGTGGCAGAGAAGGTGACTGCAGGCTGTGGAAGCCCTGGCCTCAGGCCCATACACAAAGATGATGACTTCTTTTCCACATGTTCCTGTATAAAGTTCCAAAAAGACTCTGATTGGCCCTGCTTGGACCATAGGATCATCACTGCCTATAAGGGGAGAGGAGGTAAGAAAAAAGTGAACAGTCACACAAAGAGCAGGAGTGATGTTACCTGAAGAAAGAAGCGGGGTGGAAAAGTAATAAACAAAACAGTCTACAGCTATCGCCAGCCCACAAGAGCCCACAAGGTACGCCAGTTGAGGGTAATGACAGGAGGCATGTGCCAAAACCCTGTAGGAGTCACAGCTCTCCCTGGCCAGAGGTATGACAATGGCAGAGAATCTGAAAGGTTGATTTGGCAGCTTTTGTGTTGCCCATGCAGACCTGATCACGGAATTGTCAGGTCAAGTCCTGAGCAGCCGATGCCAGGCTGAGGAGTTTACAGTGGGAAACAACCCACTGAGGCGACAGACAGTCCAGAAACCTGTCTTTTCCAGTGCAAAAGACTTAGGGACTTTTACAAGCCCCTGTGCTGTTGCTGTGAGGCCAAGTATAGCTCAGAGGTCAGAGGAAGGAAGGGTGATGCAGAGAAGAGCTTATGAATGACACCCTTTTCCAGGTAGGCTGTTTGCAGAACAAAGGGAGAAGGCAGGAATCATCTAACATCTCAGCAGTTCACAAATCTTTGCAGTTGCTACAGGTCAGAACTAAATAGAGTTAATGGACTCCACTTGAAATTCCAGTTTCAACTAACCCAGATGGAGAGATTCAGGTCTAGCTATAAATAATACTGAAATTTTCTGATAAGAGAAAACAAAGGGCTAGGGTATGGGGCAAAGGACAGTGTAAGACACCAAAGGCAGAGATAAGCAAATTATGAAACTCAAAAGAGAGATGGCACTTGGTTTAGAAGGACAGAGAGAGGTGAGTCGTCCTGGCCTGTTTCGACTACCTTAATAAACAAAGGCACTCAATAGATACCATTTCAAATGAATGAGCACTCTTTCTATGTTTGGCTTCTCATCACCATCCCTCCTGTCTTCATTCCCCTTTTTTCCATTTTTCAATTTTCTATGAGTTCGTAAAGTGTTTTTATTTTTTAAATGTGCTTCTTTTTCCTTTTAAAGTATTATTACACACGTAAAACATGATCTAGTTTCCCTGTAAATGATTTTTGAAATTCAGACGTACGGTAAAATGTTAACCCACACCCCTTTAGCGCACACCCCCTGACACACACACCAACACACGTCCCCAAATCTTGCTTCTCTCTGCAGAACCCAGCAATAACTTAAGGGATATTCTCTTAAAATGTTCTAAGCATTTATGTTCATCTTTTGAACAGCCTCCCAAGTAGCCAGGACTAAAGGCCACCTTGCCTGGCAGAATTTCATACTCTTAAGTTCTATTTTGCAAATTTGTTCTTCCCTCAAAATTATGACTTACAGGTCCTTTTATATGTGATATGATTTTTGATGTCTGGTAAAGTCCATCATCTCGTTAACTAGTTCTTTACTGATGGAGAATTCCTATATTTGCTATTACTATTTTTCCTCTTCCAACTCAATTGTGCTAGTCTGGTCGGTTCCCAGCTCGGTATTCAACATTGAAAGGTGATGTCAAGTTAAGGTATAGTCTTAAGACTCATTATATAATTCAGTCTCTCTTACCAAGTAGGGTAGGAAAAGAATGAAGACCTGAAATGCCAACTGGCAAAACAGCATTGACACCTGACTCCTCTCTTGAACATGCTCTCTTCCAGAACGAAACAAAAGAGGTGGTAATCATAGGATGATACTGGTTTAGGTTTCAAGATTTTTGAATTTTAATAAGAACTAGGACATTAGCATTTAAAAAGCATTGCTTATTTTAGTACTTATTTAGTTTTATCCTGAGTACGAAATCATTTTCTAGGAAAATTTAGAAAACACAGTAATGGAGAAGAAAAAAATGAGCCAGAAAGAACCACTGTTGTCATTGTCATCACTGTTAATATTTCTTTTCTCCTTTACTGACACAGTAACAAAATTAGGATACACTGTAAAACAGATTTGTGTCCTGTTCCTTTTAAATTAAACATTTTACATATACTGTGAATATATTCCATGTCCTAAATGGTCTTTTAAAAATCAGCTTTTAATGGTCATTTAGTTCTTAGCCTTACATAATAAAACCCACAAACTTCTAGATGGACTTAGAAGCCACACTTTCCATCTTCAAAGAGGTTAAGGATTTCCAGCCTACCACTATTTAGTCAAGGGTCTCCAGAAAGTTTAGTGTAAATATTATATGATTTTTGGTGAGTTCTCAGGGACTACGTATAAAAATATAAAGTAGAAACATATGCGCTTTATAATTTTTCAGAATATCTGTTGAAATCAAATATGTTCATTCTCTGATCCAGCAATTCCATTTTTAGGACTATATGATTTTTTAAAAACCCTTTCATATGTATACAGAGAGAAAGATTCAAAGATGCTCATCCTAGCCTTTCTGAAAATATTAACAGTAAAACATTGCAGATAACCAAAGTACTCATCAATTGGAGAATGAATGGTATAGTCACGTGATAGAATATTCTAGAGCCATCAGGAGGAATGTGACGGAGCTATTTAGATCATCGTGAATAGATGTCAAAAGCAAGGAGCTGAATAAAAATAGCATAATGTAGGATGGTGCCTTCATGTATGAGCTAAGCATGTTCATAAGTATGTCTATGTATAGAATAAAAGACGCACAACAAATTCATGGAAACAGCTATCTCTGAGGACAGTAATTGAACAAGGAAAATTTTCATTTTTTCTGTAGTTTTTTAGTGTTATGTTTTTAAAAAGGGGCTCAACAAATTAAATGTTCACTAGGAATTTTATCCGGTAGTTACGTGGTCTTTGTTGTATTATGTGTATTATCCGTATTTCTAGTTTCTCTTATACTTTTTCTTGAAAAAGATAAGTCAATAATAAAAATAATAAATCTGGCTCGGCACCTGTGGCTCAAGTGGCTAGGGTGCCAGCCACATACACCTAAGGTGGCAGGTTGGAATCCAGCCCGGGCCTACCAAACAAGAATGACGGCTGCAATCAAAAAATAGCCAGGTGTTGGTGTTGTGGTGGGTGCCTGCGGTCCCAGCTACTTGGGAGGCTGAGGTAGGAGACTTGCTTGAGCCCAGAAGTTGGAGGTTGCTGTGAGCTGTGATGCCACAGCACTCTACCCAGAGGGACAGCTTGAGGCTCTGTCTTAAAAATAAAAAAATTAAAAATAATAAATTCTTTAAGCCAAGTAATTTATCATAAGCATTAGGTTTTACAATGGATCCTCCTTATTTTGCAGTAGTTACATTCTATGAAGTTGCAGTGAACATGTAATTAGCAAATGCTGCACAGTAACTTGGAGGGGAAAGACAGGGTTAGGTTCCCGTGAGCCCCTGGCCACCGCATCCTCAGGAGCTGGTCAACACCACACCTCGTTCTTATGTGAGTTCCTGTTTAAAGACATCTTGTTCAGTTAACATCAAACTCACGGTCAACAGCACCAGAACCCATGCTTGAAGGAAGCTTATCTAATGCACATATTTTCTCTGTAAATTGTGTGCTTGGGAACATTTCAAACAGCAAAATCACCAACAGAAGGCACAAAAGTGTGAAAAATGTGGTTCTATGTAGACCTCAAAAAGGGTATTTGTTTTGAGTCTGAGAGCTGGAACGAGAAGACAGACTGTCGCTCTGCTCAACCTCAGCGGGGACTGTGGGTGTCGGGAAACTCAAAGTTTTCACCACTTCATGCATGTCTGCAAATAACCATGCAAACATGATGCACATCGATTTGGGGGTTACGAATAAATTACTTAACAAGTAAGCTGATTCCTATATACACAGTATGGGAATAATGAGGACAGACTATATATACTTATGTAAATCAGTGACAGAAATTAGAACTGACAACAAGATCTTCAAAAACCTTGTTTCTTATCACCCAGTGACTTGGGGTAACCATTCAAGTGACAGACATTTCAATCCTGCTGAGACTTGTTTGCCTCATGGTGTGTAGCTGACCATGGTCCCTTAAAGGTCCTCGCACTTGGCAAAAGGAAATATAGCACCCTTTATCTGGACACCCCCAGTCCATGCATCTCCCTTTGTATTTCAACACAAAATTCAACTCTGCTTTTTTGTTTTCAGTAAATTATCCCTTTAGAGGAACAATGATCAAATAGGTTGGACTTTGAACAGGTTATTAAAATTCCACGTTACTTTTTTTTTTTTTTTTTTGCTGGGAACAATCTCTGAATTTTAAGTTGTAGCAAGAGCCATGTGTTTATAATAGGTTTAATTCATCCCTATGTAAAGGAGAATAAATTTTAGGAAAATTATTTTTAAAATATGACATTGGGTGGCGCCTGTGGCTCAAAGGAGTAGGGCACCAGCCCCATATGCCAGAGGTGGCGGGTTCAAACCCAACCCTGGCCAAATAAAAACTACCAAAAAAAAAAAAAGAAAGAAAAAGAAAAGTGACATTGAAGAAAGAAGCTAGCAAACTGCGATCAAACTTAGCACTTTAAAAGCTTTGAGATTTGATATTTAATATTTTCAAGGGTAGCCATCAAAGATGGAGTTTACCTCAAACCGTTTCGGTCGGGAATGTGAACTAAGATTTGTAATGTGAAAAAGCCAACTGTGGTCTCACAGACTGGGCACCTCCTGTAAACGCCCCCACCCCCCCAAATAACAAAATTTAAATTTTAAGTTTTCTGAAATTTTGTAAAATTGTAGAAAATGTATGTAGGGACATGATCTTTTAGGGGCTAATGTTTAATGCTATCAATCATGCTAGATATGAATATCTTTCTTTCTTTTTTATGACAAGAAAAAAGAATTTTATTCTCAAGGTCTAAATCATTTCCAGATAAAATTGCAGGAAAATGCCCTAGGTCCAAGGACCTTGTAGACAGTCTCCTGGAAATTCATTGGTATGAAAAGGATGAATATTGCATGTGGTGAAAGCAATTGCTTTAGTGGAGTCCCAGAAGATTTAAATGCATAAACATAAGCCCGTGATGTTTGGAAATCACAATAGCCCATATAAATAAATCATATGTAAAGCAGTAACTTGAAAAAAACACAGAAGGAAGATAGAAAAATGAAAGAAACTGCTTCTACCAAAATGGTGCTCAAATAATGACAGGGGAAATGAGGAGATAAATAATAGATTAGGTGTTTCTAAGAGGTCTTAGTAATAATTTAGCTGTACTGGGTTAAAGTTCTGAGTTTTTATCACAGTCTGTGCTTACATGATCCATGTTGATTGTTTGCCTGGCATTTGAATTAAAACACACACACACACACACAAATACACTTTTCAAGCCAGGTCTTTTTTAAATCTCCTCTCAGGAAGACTTGAGAAATAGAAAACGACGACATCAATTATTGGGTGACTTAAGCTACAGGGACGACACAAAATGCTTACCTTCTTGGTTTTTGTTGCAGCCATACTTCTGGAGTCATGTCCTCATCCTTGAATTCAGTGGCATCAATGCAGTTCTATATGCAAAATCTCATACGCCACATGCAAGATGCAATCAAATGAGATGACTGCCTTTGGCAACAATATCAAGAAGCCGAAAAACGTGGTAACAATCTCGCTCTTAAAACATGTTTCCAGGGTGGCACCTGTGGCTCAAGGAGTAGGGTGCCAGCCCCATATACCAGAGGTGGCGAGTTCAAACCCGGCCCCAGATGAAAAAAAAAACAAACTATGCTTCCAAAGCAGGATGGTGACCCCGCTTCATAGTTTGGGAGAGAAGCAGGAAGGTGGGACTCTGAATGCAGGAAAATGAACATCCAAAGAAACTGAGAAGACCACAGTAGCTTTCGGCTCTCAGAGGACAGAACAGGTGAGATTTCAGTCCTTACTTCTCCCCTCCCTTTTCCCTTCCTTCTTTGCACTTTGCAAATCCCTTCTTTTGAGAGTTTCATTCAAGCTTTTTAAATTTTTTCATATAAAGTACCAGGAAGTTCCCCCTCTTTGAAACCCAGAATAATTAATCTAACTGAGGGGCTCGGCGCCTGTGGCTCAAGCGGCTAAGGCACCAGCCACGTACACCTAAGGTGGCAGGTTCGAATCCAGCCCAGACCCGCCAAACAACAATGATGGCTGCAACCAAAAAATAGCCGGGCATTGTGGCAGGTGCCTGTGGTCCCAGCTACTTGGGAGGCTGAGACAGGAGACTGGCTTGAGCCCAGGAGTTGGAGGTTGCTGTGAGCTGTGATGCCACGGCACTCTACCCAGAGGGACAGCTTGAGGCTCTGTCTCCAAAAAAAAAAAAAAAAAAATCTAACAGAGGAAAGAAAAGGATGCAGTTCTTTCCAAAGTCTTATGGAAAATCAGCATTATCCAACACGACTACTCATCGTACTATGTGAGAAAAAATGAGATGCGGTAAACGAATCGCCTTTGATTAAGAAGGGAGTTGGCCCAATTTCAAAATATCATTTTAATATCCCCTGCATCCATCACCTCTGGGGCTGGTCCACGGAACACCTAGGAGGGTATTCTTCTTCCCTTTCACTGAGGCAGAGTTGCCAGGTGAGAACTGGTCTGTAAACAATGGAATCCTGAAGAATCTATGCAAAAGAGCAAAAAGCTCCGAGGCTGATAGAAGGAAGGAAAGGTCAGAGGTAGAGATGCCCCACAGGCAGACGGCTTTCCTTTCCCTGTGATTTCCTGAGCTCCAAAGCTTGGCTTTATTAACCCAGTTTCAGTCCAATTACCTTTTTAATTGTTCAGACTTAATCTTGGCAAGGATACTTAAAAGCTTTAATTTCTTTCTAAAATTACCTCATTTTTTAAGAGGGTATTAAAAGCTCAGTGCTTTTAAAAGATCTGCATGAACATCAAATGCCTCTCTTGAAATGGCCCTAATCTTACAACCACCAAGGCCAGCATAGGCAGAGGACAAGGCCCTGACCAAGGGCTCCTGACACAAACAGCCGTAGCACAGCTGCTGGGCGTGCACCTTACACGGTCATACTTTGCATTTGGGAAGAACACTGAACATCTTTACTGCCTACTTTTATTGACTAGATTTTTATCATACCCTCAATCAAACACTCGTTTTAATACATATTAATAAAATCATACTAAAATGTACAGCAAAAAAATTAATAAGTTGCTAGTACCCAATAGTCTTGGGAGAAACTGAGCTAAAGGAGTCCCGGCCAGCTTACTGCCAACAACGCACAGTGAGACTCGGGGGAGGCGGGGCAGCAAAGATCCAGGCCTTCTACTTAACTCTCTAGAGCAGAGAAAAGGTTCTCATCCTTCCTAATGCTGCTTAAATACAGTTCCTGTGGGTCGCGACCCACAGGTTGAGAACCACTGCTCTAGAGTAACATGTTCAAACCCTTCTTTGTGTTTATCTGCATGTGCATCTATATCTATATCCCTGTGTGGATACAGATATACACGTACGTACCTATGTGTGTGTTTACAGACCCTCCATACACATACGTATCTTTAAACCATATGTATGGGACACACAACACAAACACAAAAGGTTTTTTAACACTATTAAACAAATGTTGAAGTGGGATCGTATCACACATGTTATTATGCAACTTGCTTTTTTGTTTAATGCAGCTTGACTTTCCCTGATTAAAGCTGAGGAAATCAAGGACCAGAGAGAGAAAGGGAGTAAATAGCTCATCACTGGGAACCAAGCAGTAACCAAGCAGAGCTGAAATCTTTCTACCTGCCTCCACTACACCGCCCGGCTTGAAGCTGCCACCACATGCCTGAGATGGGCTTGGTGGACTCAAAAACTGGTTCAAAGCTTTATGATTTCTGCTCCTCCACAAAAGCACATTTATTACCATTCCAGATCCTGCAGGGCTGATGCATCTGACCAGACGACCCTTCCTTTTGGTTCCTACTTAATAAAGGGAAGACAAGCCCCAGGGAGGTTCCCAGGCCTGAAATTGTCAGAAGTCCCAGAGGTAGAGTAAATAAGTGATGCAGAGGGACCCAACTCTTTAAAACTACTGTCCTCCCTAATCTCCATCACAAAGCCTCTATGTATCCAATATGTATCTGAACCTCAAACTTGGCTGCCACAGATTCCTCTATTCTTAGCCCAATGCTGTTTCCATTTTAGAGAACTGTTTCCATAGTGTCTTTATGTTGTTAATAATTTAGACCAAAACTTCAGGGCACAATTGTCAGCTATTACATTGTATTTCTCAAGATTGTTTAAGAACAGAGAATATGTGTTCCCATAACAAATCCCTGGCGCGTATCATTGAATGGAAGAGCAAGATTAGCATGTATACGAGCTCTTCCGAATGAACAGTCAAACACGGTGCGTCAGCTGGAAAGCAATGTTCTACCAGTAACCATCTCCCTGCTTCTCCCTTTGCCCCCTTCCAGGATGTTCTCAACTCAGCAGCTAGAGTCATGTAGCTAAAGTGGAAGGCAACATGGTGTCACTCCGCTCAATCCCGCCTCCCAGCGGACTCCCCTCTGTTCCATAACATCACAATGCTAAGTGCTTTAAAGAAAAATAAAATGGCATAGGGAACTGGAGAGCGATTGGAGGTGCCACTTCAGATGGAGTCATCAGAGAAGACATTGGAATCTAGTCTGGTGACATTGGCCTCTAAGTCCAGTGAAGGAGTGAGCCTTGTGGACGTGTGAGGAGCAGAGGGAAAGACTAGATTTAAATGGATAGCCAATAAATATGATACCCCATGGCCTTTTTATAGAAATGGACTTCTACATAAATGGGCGCTAGTTATTTTCATTTTCTGGACATTTCACCATAGTATTTTATCCTTCCTATCTGTTCACCAAAAATTTCATTACGTGAAAAATTCCTGTATACAGAAGGCTTGACAACCATCTCTCTCAGAGTAAATGACAAAATCTTTTCAATGCCTAAAAGTCCCACTCTGCCCCGCCTCCAACCTGCTCTCTCCCCTCCCCAGTTCCCTCTCTGCCTGCTCCCCATTCCACCCAGCCATTCTGGCCTTCTTGATGTTCTCAGAATCTTCCAGTCATACTCTAGCTCCAGGACTTCCGTGCCCTTGTTTCCCTGTGCCTGCTATGCCCCTCACCCCCACGGCTTTTACGACTCACCTCTCTCTGGTCTTCCCTCACACTCTGCCGTCCCATGAGGCCCTTCCTGGCTAGCCCCCCCATCACAGGTTTCATGAACCCCCTCTCTCCTTTCCCTGCCTGTCCTCTCCTTAGGGCTAAACTACCTTCTGGAATCCCTATCTACTTTTCTTATCTCTCTGTGGGGTCAGGGGTTTTTGTCTCTTTTGTTCTCCTCTGTGTTGCCAGCACCTAGTACGGAGCGAAACGACATGATAGGCGCTCTGTAAACATCCATTAAATAAATCATGATTGACAACTATGATCAACAAAATGACAAATTTTTTCAATAGTACATAGCATTTCAGTGGGTTACACCAGAGCAACAGCGGCTCAAAGCCAGTTTTTACACCAAAAAGCACCCAAGTGATGTAAGAGTTAACCCTGGGCTTAATCTAGGACACAGCAAGGGCACTGTGCACTTTCTGTATCAGACATAGCCAGGTTCCAGCATGTTAAAGGCTGGGATGTGAAGCTAGCCAAATATTCCAAAGGGGACCGAGATAAGGATAGTTAAGATAAGTCCTTGTGTGTGCACAGAGTGGTGTCCAGGTGAAGGGCTCTGTAAGTTTCACTAGGGAGAAATCACCTCTCTGAAACTCCTTGAAGGAAGAACACTGTTACTGTGTTGGCCCCAACAGAGCCTTCAAGCCTCCCAGCCAAGAACCCCCATTAATTACAGGGTGTCACACCTGCTCTTTTCTCTTCTCCTGCCTTGTTTACAGCCATCGTCCTCTCAACTCTGCCTCCTCAGTAGAGGGACCTTCTTGCTATCCCTTTGGTGGAAGCGCAGACAGGGCTTGTTTATATCTGAGCAGAGCAGACTCGGGTAACCCTATTGCTTCACCACAACCAGATGAGAGATGGGCCCCACACTCCCATCCTTTGTTATCAGCCGGTGGCATATCTCACACTTTTTGGCATTCCATAAATGCTGTCTTAGGAGCTAATGATCTATTATTTATGACTGTGGTCGATATAGAGCCTTTATACTCAGAGTTCCATGCAAGACTGTGGGCGCTGTACCTTGTTGGTAATTAGATTATGCCGTAGGGATCTCTGGATGAAAGCAGGCCTGTCTCGAATGTCATGTTTCAGAGTTCTAATTATAAAAATCCATAACTGGCTGCCTCCTTGAGAACAATGAGAATGATTGCTTGTCTGCCCCAAGACGTATCTGCAAGAGGGACACAAACAGAGAACTGTTGATGTTGGGAAATGAGACTTTTTAATGACCTGGGAAAACCTGGTGACATGGTGCACTGGAGCAAACCCTGGGAATACAAGCACCAAGCTGGGAACAAGGCTAATCGATGCTTGTGCAAACGCTTTCAGGGAAAGCATTCTAGAAATAATGCTGGGTCCCCTGGACGCTGGGAAAATTTGAAGATAATCACCTGTGACACATAGGCTTTCCTTGGGACTTAATTTTAAACAACTGACTTTATTTCTGAGCTGAATGGATGCCAAAATTGAATTTGTGCTCCGTTGGAACCAAATCCTCTTCTAGCTGTCTCTCACTGCTTGTTTTGAATCCTTTGTCCTACTTATGCAGAAAGAATTTAGGGTCATTTTGAAGTCTTCCCCATTTGGGCTGGAGGTGGTGACATTTAGGTCGCAGGTGACACCTCCTCGTCCATGTGTCTGCTGTGCTTTCCGCTTCTTTTGAAGGCCTGGCCACTTCATATAGTGAACATTATGGTATTCCTCAATTCCACAACCGTTTATGGAATAACCACTGTAGGTTAAGTTCTCTGTTAAACACTGGGGGTGGTGAGGTTAGAGGAGGAGGGGTGGAGCTTACAGAGAAGAGACTGTGGTGGGAGAAAGAACACAGGCTCTGGAGTCAAACTCTGGCTTCTACTCCTGGCCTCACTGTAGATCAGCAGTAAGAACTTGGGCAGGTTATAAATACACCATAAGCCCCTGTTCCCTCAACTGTAAAATTGGGGTAATAATCTCAAATCTGAGGAAATTGTAAATGAATTCAAAATTGTACATATATATAATAGCATGAAATATAATGGTAAACATGCTAAAATGTAACTTCTAACAATATAAGTGATTACATTCTTTCCAATCCATCGTTAGTCCCTAATCTCTAGAAGGTGGCAGCTAGGAAAGGGACTAAAGCTCACACACCGTAAACAAGCAGAGAATAGAGAAGGAAAGTGATCAGATTCACCTAACCAGGATGGAGAGTAGCAGAAGAAAAGAAGGCACACTTTTCAAAAAATATATGTAAAGGCTCGGCGCCTGTGGCTCAATCGGCTAAGGCGCCAGCCACGTACACCTAAGGCGGCGGTTCAAATCCCCAGCCCGGCCCGCCAAACAACAATGATGGCTGCAACCAAAAAATGGCCGGGCATTGTGGCTGGTGCCTGTGGTCCCAGCTACTTGGGAGGTGGAGGCAGGAGACTCGCTTGAGCCCAGGAGTTGGAGATTGCTATGAGCTGTGATGCCATGGCACTCTACCCAGGGG
>CAUYQV010198283.1:0-36803 GCA_963574575.1 Galagoides demidoff | reverse complement strand
CTCAAGTGATCCTCCTGTCTCAGCCTCCTGAATAGTTGGGACTACAGGCACCTGCCACAATAGCTGGCTAATTTTTCCATTTTTAGTAGAAATGGGGTCTTACTTTTGCTCAGGTGAGTTTTGAACTCCTGAACTTAAGTGATCCTCTGGCCTTGGCCTCCTAGAGTTATGGGATTACAGGCATGAGCCACTGCACCAACTACCCCAGGTTTTCTCACTCGTCCTTTTTCCCTAGCCAATGCCAGGGAAATCCCCGCATTTTCTCTGGAGATATAGATGGGTACCAGGTTGCCACTTCTGGAGGGGCATAGAGGTGGGGGAGAGTGTGGGGCACCAGGATGGGGTTTACCATGAGGTAAACAAGGTCGTTTAAGACAAATGTTTACTCTTTTTTTTTGGAGAGGAGTTTTCTGATTTTCCCCAAGAGCTGCTTCCTGGACACAGTGAGCAGGGTTGAGATCAGGCAGGTTTGGCCCCCAGCTGGGCCAAGGAAATAACAGGCACAAAAGTCCAAATGATCACATTTCAGGTGTGGCCAGTACCAAGCCAGGTGGCAGTGGCTGGATGGGGCAACACAGGGTAGAGGAGCCACAGGATGGAAAGATCCTGGGTCTCTGAATCTCCAAGTGGAGTAAAGCCATCCACCCATCTGGGACCCTTGTTTAGATGTCATGTAAGGAAGAAATAAACCACTACTTATTTGTGTTTGAGTCTTTATGTATATTTAGATCTATTTGTTATAGTAGTACAAAGAGACCTTGACTAAAATACCTTGTCTCATCCATTACCTAGGCCAGTATAGAGGGAACACAAGACCAACAGCCCGCCCCTGACAGATGAGTGAATGAATGCATGGTTAGGAGCCAGTTCTTAGCTTACATTAACAGTCCCTGAAAGGAGAGGGTCACTGTTCTATGTTATCCAGAGCAGGAAAGTGAGCAGAAGTGATGTGAATAGTCTTGGATTAGATTTCACATTTGGTGGGAGGGGATGGGGCAGGTGAGAGTAGTTACAGAAACAGATCCCAGGTGCCCACTCTCCCCCATCCGGCTACAGGATGAGACCCCTGTTTCTGGCTCCCTGTCTGGAGATGCTTTCTTAGTAACTTGCTCATTTTCCTCAGCCTTTTGCTTATGAGGGAGTTGTGCCTTTAGCCAGTCTCAGAAATTGCCATGCTTTGCTTATTTTTACTTACATAAAATATATAGAAAAGTAGAGCAAATAATGTAATGAACACCCACCTATCATGCCTATTACTTCTGAATCACCTATTTACTTCTGCATGATCTTGTCATATTTGCTTGCTTTCTTTTTTAACCAAAGCATTTAAAAATAAATGATAGACATCATGATATTTTATTCCTTGTTCCTATTTCAGTATGCACCTCTAAAAAATAAGATAGTGCTCATATATGATCATCATGCCATTATTGTACCTAACAAAGTTGACAGTTTCCTGACAGCATCTAATACCCTGTCTATATTCAAATTTCCCCAAACATCCCTTATAGAGTAGTTTCTTTGTCCTTTTTTAAAAATTAAATCATAATTGTGTACATTTATGGGGTACAATGTGCTGATTTGATATACAATATGGAATACTTACATCAAACTGATTAACATAACCATTACCTCACTTACTTATTTGTTGTGGTAAGACATTTTTACTCTACTTTTAATAGTTTTGAAATGGGGTGGCACCTATGGCTCAGAGAGTAGGGCACTGGCCCCATATACTGAGGGTGGCAGGTTCAAACCCAGCCCCGGCCAAACTGCAAACAAAAAATATCTGGGTGTTGTGGCGGGTGTCTATAGTCCCAGCTACTTGGGAGGCTGAGGCAAGAGAATCGCCTAAGCCCAAGAGTTGGAGGTTACTGTGAACTGTGATGGCATAGCACTCTACCGAGAGCAACAAGGTGAAACTCTGTCTCTAAAAAAAAATGGTTTTGAAATGTACCATTGCATTGTGCACAATAGATGAGGTCCCACCAAATACCCTCCCTCCTCCCGTCCTCCTCCTTCCCCTCCCCTAGAGTAGTTTCTTTAGACTAGTAGCCAATCAAGGACCAAGCATTACATGGTGGTTGCCCGTGACCTTTTGAGAAAACTACCAGCCCGGATCAGTGGCTCCTCCAGGCCTAGGGGGTGAAGACGTTTGCATGTGGAGTTTGGCACAGGTCTGAGAAGATAATTAGTCATTACTGAGAACAAGCACAAGAGGATGAGCAAAGAACTCAGGCTTCCGGCCCCTTAATTTATGGTGCCCAGTCACTGAGCACTTTTGTCTCTCAGTTCTGTACATCATTAATTAGATACACCTGGGAACCCCAGCAAGGGCAAGTCACTGCCACCAGGGTTACCTCCAGCAGAGCATGAGAAGCTGAGTGGCCTGCTCAAGGTTACCATGCAGTCTGGGCCCGAGGTTGGGCCAGGGCCCCCGTGCTCAACCCCTGGCCCCAAGGACACAGTCCTGGACTCCTCTCCAAGAGTGGAGGCCAAAGCCCAGCCAGAGATGGGCTGGGGTGCCACCAGGCCTGGCCAGACATTGCCAGGGGCAGGATGGGTTTTGCCTCCTTCCCTGTAGGAAAAGAAAGGCTGTGGGACAGCTGCTACGGGAGCCCAAAGGTAAACATAGTTTCCCATCAGGTCATGGGCAGGACACCAAAAATTATAAATCAGGTCATATTTTAAATGCCTTAAGGAAGTTATACTCAGGGCCCACATGAATCCTTTTTCAAGGTAAAAGATCCTTTTGTTCTGTGAATAATTTGTTCTAGGGCATCAGGTTTCTGTGAATTGGGTGTTTTGAAAGCGTAAAAGCACAGGAATTAAAAGCACAGATCCTGGAGTTGAAGCCCCTGGGTTCCAGACTCTGCCTCCTCACAGCTGACTTACCTCTGTAAGTCTCAGCTTCTTCAGCTGTAAAATTATGACTCTACCTTAAAGAGTGATTATGAGGATTATATAAGATAATGCTTACCTTAATAGCCAGCATATAACAATAAATGTTGGCTAGCCATTATCATAATCATTATGATATTAACCTATTAACCAGACAACCAGACAAAACTGCATAGGATTTAGCTCAGGTCTGAGGACTCCTACAGGTCACCAGGACTGTACTCAAACCTGGCATGGTGGCCACATGTGTGAGTTCCTGCTAGGATGGGGATGTCAGAACAGGACTGAGGTGCTTTGAACTTGGGAAGAGAGGTGTCTGGAGCTGATCTAGTCATTATTCATCACATAGCTGAAGCTCAGGTCTTCCCCGGGGTTAAGCCAAGACTGGACTAGCTAAGGTTAGCCCAGGACAGAGACTGGTCAGGTTGTTTAACCGCCTTTTAGCCTGAGTTTCCCTGTCTGTCAAGTGAGGATGGCAGTGTTCACCTCCCAGCATGGCAGGGATAGAATGGAGTTCAGTGTAGAAAGTGCTTTGCCCGGGGACTGGTGTGGGGGGTACTCTAGGGTTGCTGACTGAGTCCTAAACTCTTCACAAGGGGTGGCTTTAAAGATGGCAGCTGCCACTGGGAGCAAGGATGCTGTGGTGTCCTGACATCCTCTACCAGGTCCAGGGCCCGTCTGCATGTTCCCATCCCCATTCCAGCTCAGAAGTGGAGAATCCCTTTTACTGCGTCCTCTTGCTGAGGAGAGTGGACCCCTGGCTCCAGGTTCTCCCAGCTGTACAGTCCCCTTTCTGAGGACTGGTTCTGGATGTTTCTGCTTTGAATTCACAGCAAGCTGCCTCTGTCTCCCTCACCTGTTTATTTTTCCAAGCATGACCCAATGGAGCAGTTACTATTCCAGCTGGGGGGATCTCTGCAACCTCTAGCCAAGTGGGCCTCTGCTGTGTCAGCTGTATCTCCTCTTGGGTCTCCAAAGACTGTCTCCACTGTCATGCCCACTGACAAATTACATTTACTCCAATGACAAGGCCAAGCTTCTCTTGGAGTGGACACTTAAGAAAGGGGGCTCTGCATTATCTCAAGCACCTCTGTGAAGAAGCCTTTGATTCCACCCATGCTGTTTAGATTCTGGGAACTTTTCTTCCCTTTGGAGAGCTGACTTGATTACACTTACATTTTAATTTAATTTTTTCCTTTTTTCTCTTTAGACAGTATATAATTATATTGTATTTATAGATAACTTGTGGTGACAAAGTTTAACTGGGGAAGGGCAGTTCCATGATGCTTAGCTCAACATTGTTGATCTATGAAATGACTGCCTGCTGCAAGGTACCCTCTGGCATAAATAATTCTGGAAGAAAAGGAAGTAAGACAGAGTGGCTTGGGGAGTTGTTTCAGAGCTGATTGATGATGTATGGACCCGGCCACTGAGGAGACCGACTCCATCTTGGGGACAAGAGGCACTCCAGCTACAGGGCCAACAGCTGTAGTCAGGGGACTGTTGACTTGGAATTGAGCAGTGTGGGTGGGGCGATGCCCAACTTTTCTCTTGAAGGCTTCTGCACTCACCCCTCCTTCTCCCAGAAGTGTCCCTCCATGATGGGCAGCTGGCTCTGGCTCTAATAGACCTCCTTGACTCCCTACCTCCCCTGAGAAGTCTTCCCTGGTCAAAGCAAACAGGGATGACTGTGCCTGGCCCACTGCCCTGTCCAGCTGCTCCCAGGGAGTTTCAGCTCCTTGACGTTGTCTGCCTGACCACCCGATGGACTTCAGTTGTTTCTGTAATGTCCTGGCCCGACATAGGACGTGGATGGCACAATCCTTGCTCCCACCTGCCTAAGTATGTGTGCAGGTATTCTTGAGCCTCATAAGAGGATGTAAATCTCTGAGGCCACAGGTTGCTTTTTGGGGAAGGAGGTCTTTGGAGGACCATCACCGGACCCTGCAGAACTTCTTTCAGCTGAGGCCATCCCAATTGCCCACCAAGTGGAATTCAGTGGGTGCTTGGGCTCACAGGCAAATCCTAAACCCTGCAGTTAGGATCTCCCGCAGGGCTCGACTTCACTGCTGTCAGGACAGTGACGTGTTTTTGAGTGACAGTGTTGAATGCCTCCTCAGCGTCCCACAGGAGGACTCGGAACTGCCCTCTCCCAAATCAGAGGCAATAGCAGCGCAACTGTCATCACATTTTGTTATTCTCTGCCTGCATTTACATAACTTTTCTGCAAAGTGCTTTATAATCATTTCATTAGTCATTCATTTGCTTAATTGCATAGCCTTCAATTTGGTTAGAAAATCTGATTTTAAATTCAAGATTCTACAACCACAAGTTTTGATATAGAAGAACTTTTTTTTTTATTCCCTAGAAGTTGAAAACATTTCCAGATTTTGAGCCCTGTCTTACCCACGGTGACTCATTCTGGAACACAGAGCGGAAAAACAAATTTAAAAGTGGCCTGGTTCTAAGATCTAACATGGAAAACCCCCAATCACCACCCACTTGAAGGAGGAAGAATGCTAGAGAGAGCAATAATGGTGGCAGTTAGACAGGGTTCAATTGCTGAGGAAGACACACAAGATCCAAAATGACAGTGCTTACAAATCTATAGCTTATTGTAAGATGAGGATAAATGTAGTAACAGCATTACAATAAGGAATTGTATCCCTGCCAAAGTGCCTCACAGCATCGTCTGGAGAGCCCAGGCCTGAATTCCAGCTGTCCTGTCTATGAAGGGCCACCCTGGTTGCATTTTCTCTCTTGGATCAGGAATCAGCGATATGTACACAGAATACCTTGGAACTAAGAAGCCTGACATGGAGTGTTGGCCAGGGCTACTGATAACCTGCTGGTCACATAGGCATATTTCTTGCTGTGGTACCAGGCCACTGGTGGTACCCTTTGAGGGTTTCATTGCGATCAGGTGCAAATCATTAATCTCACTGTTATCAATAAGCAAAGCTGTCAGGCTGCCCTGAAACCCTCAGACCCATGGCTACAAGGCAACACCATTCATCAGTATGTTTGACCAGGCTCAGTGCTGTGCAGGCACACATCTTACTTCAGTAACACAGCCAAGAGCAACTCCAGGCCTGCGGGAATTCAACGTGTCTAAGAATGAAGAGGGCATAGACCCCTCCCGCACGCCCCTCCAGGCCCAGGAACTCCAGGGTAGCCATGGGGCTCAGCTGACAGGGACACAGGGCTCTCCCCCTAGCCCCAGCCCCACAGAGCCCCAGGCCTCCATCATCCCTTCTCTCCTCTCCATCCTGCATGTTGCCACCCAAGCCTCACTCCTGAGCATGCAAATTTGGTCTTGTCCTCACTCAGATGTCACCCTCTCCTTAAAGCCTCTTTACACCCTGCTTCCCTTCTCCATCTTATTTCTCTCGTCGTCGTTTGTAACTGATGTGCTGCATCTTTACATGCCGCTTGTCGCTGCTTCTGAGGCCCTCCATGAGCCTTGTTTCAACTTCTCCCCACCTCGTCCAGGCTGTTCCCTGCCTGGAATTCCCTCCATCCCTCTCCTTCCTGTCGCCTCCAGCATCACCCACCCACCCCACCCAAACCTAGCTCCCATCTGTCGTCAAGGCCCAGAAGCCCAGCCCCACCCTGCTGCCCCCAGACCCATTCCATTGTCATAGCCCCTCTCACACACCCTGCGACCTGGCCCTGCCCCTGTGTTGAGATGTTCTGGCTGTTCACCCCCCTGGACTGGGAGGCCTCTGAGGAGGCTGAGAAACTTTCCATGCACTGTGAGGCCACCACCAGCAGGTGTGGGGCGTTGGGTGGAGTGCTTGATGTGGATTGTCCCATCTGATTTCTCTGCCTCCCATGAGGTAGGAACGTGGCTGTCCTCATTGACAAAGGAGTGTGCTGAGGCTTAGAAGGGTGGAGAAACTCACTTGGTGTCACCCAGCTAGTGAAGCCCAGAGCCCAGCCTGAGTCTTACTCTGCACCCTGTGCTCTTAGCCACCCCTACTCCATGCCTCCATGCCCTCAACCAGCACTCTCTGTCTGCTCCGCTCCCCTCTAAGAACACCAGCTAGTGTTTAGTGAGTGCTTGCTGTGTGCACGGTGCCTTCCAGGCAGCACCTCGCTTTATCCTCATCAGTCCTCTTTTCCCCTTTATGACTGAGGCCAGAGAGGCCCAGCCTGGGGTCCCACAGTGATGCTCTTGTCCTCCTGCAGCAGCAGAGTCACAGCTGCTCTGAGCGGTGGGGTAGCTGCTCCAGATGCGTTTCAGCGTGATCACTGCTCACAGTGAGTCAACATCCTTACCATAGTAGGGGCCACAGTGATGTCCCATCCCCTTGCTGGAGGCTCTAGTGCCTCTGTAGGTTCAGGGACCCAGAGACGTGAACCCTAGGCTCAGGCTGAGCTCCAGGCCTGACTGATGTGTCTGGTAACCACGGATGTGGCCCTCCCAGACCCAATGAACAGAGCCTGCCCTTGGAGGAGAGAATGAAGGCACCAGAGGAGATAAATGCTGGAGGGAGGAGGGGCAGAGGGAGGCAGACTCATGGCTAGGAATGCCCCACAGAAAGGTGCTTCTAATACTGCCCTGAGGATGCCCAGGTGCCCAACACGTGGGGTTCACTAGGTCCCACCCTGCCTCCCATGCCAGGCCACCCACCTTGACTATGTGTCTGATCACCTCTACCGTACACTGAGTCCCTGGGGATGTTAACAGATTAGTGGCATTTGATCCAGCCCTGTTCCACCCCAGTTAAAAATAAGGCTCATAAATTGAGGCCATGCCCTGGGGGACAGCAGTGTTATAAGCTTATCACCTGATGATTTTCAAACCTAGTTATAAAAATACACAGCACCTCTGCGCCAGGGAGTGGGTGACCTACTTTATACCTCATGGACTGACGCTAACTTGGCAGGGGTGAGGTCCAGGCCCTTGTTCTGTTTTTAAATTTCTGACTTTTTGTGGTTTCTGGCTGGTGCCTCTTCTTAAAGCCTAGAGCCCCAACCCCAACCAGTGTTTTTTCTTGGACAGCGTGGCTCCTGGTCCGCACACAGGGCTCTCTAAGTACAGTGAGTGTGGTCACTGAGTGTGGGGCTTCCTGGGTTTCTTCCTGTCTACAAATTAGGTGTCAGTGCCTAGGCATTTGTCTCCTCCTTCCACTGTGCCTGGTACTGAGGGCCAGCAGAATGCGCCCCTCACCCCTCTTCTTACCATCCTGCACCTTCTCTCTATGCTGAGCCTCTGCTGGGCCCAGAGCCTGAAGATGCAGAGAAGCATCCACTCACTCTTCACTCATTCACTCAACAAGTGTTTCCTGAGCTTGTTCTGGGAGGCAGGCATGGAGCCTGCCCCCAGAGAGCCCATCTTCAGTCAGGCCCCCAAGTGCGTGCATACTATGATGGGGGAGGCACCCAAAAAGAGGTGCATGTGAGGTGCTGGGACAGGATTCACAGTGGAGACCTGACCCAGTGTGGGAATCAGGGAGGGCTCCTTAGAGGAAGTGATGAGGTAGCAGAGATGAGGAGGGGTAAGCAGGGTAGGGGAACAGAGAGTAGGTCAGGAAATGGGCTGTGGAACAGAGAGGGAGGTCCTCTGAAGAAGCCTCCTGGGCTGTTGATCACCCACAGTTGCATCTGGCTCCTGCCAGCATCTGCAAGGGCCTTGGATAAGGACTTTTCCCCGGCCCCCTCCTCCCCTTTTACCAACCTGCAGCCTGAGTGCAGTGAGTGTAGCAAGCTCTTGAGGGGCTGAACTCACAAACATGGCTTCCTTTTTCTAGGAACCTTCTTAAGCCTGCAAGGTTGATGTAGCTAGTACCTTAGAGGTCACACTACAGCTCAGAGTGACTTGTCTGGTCAAGGTAGCTGAGCTGCAGGCAAACACATTCTGTCTTTTAGTTACTTTGGTGGCAAATGCCCACATCACTGCTGCCCCTCCCACACCACTGCTGCCCTTCCCTGTGTGTTTCAAATATAATTTTTTTTCAGGCAATAATATGTATATGTTAAAAATAAATTTTATTGTTTCTACTTGAGGTTTACAACATGATATTGTGGGATACACATAGTAAAATAGTTACTATTGTGAAGCAGATTAACATAGGTATCATTCCACACCACTGCTTTTTTTTGATCATAACAGTAGCTAAAAAGGAGCTAAATTCTAGTTATCAAATACACTCTTGCTATTCACTTTTTTAAATTTTTTTTAACTTTTTGAGACAGTCTCATTATGTCACCCTCCATAGAATGCTGTGATGTCATAGCTTATAGCACCTCCAGCTCTTAAGCTCAAGTGATTCTCTTGCCTCAGTCTCCCAAGTAGCTGGGACTACAGGCGCCCACCACAATGCCTGGCTATTTTTTTGTTGCAGTTGTCATTGTTGTTTAGCTGGCCTGGGCTGGGCTCAAACCTGCCAGCCTCAGTGCATGTGGCTGGTGCTGTGACCACTGTGCTACGGGCACCAAGCCTTGCTATTTATTTTTTAACCAACACATTTGTTTTCCTACGAAAAATATTTGGAGATTGTTTGCTTTGGGAGTGGGGTGCCATATTTGACACATTTAGAAGTTGGGCCCAAGCATTTAGATGGCTCCTCCCCCTCCCGCCCCGCAGCCTCCTGGGAGATCCCAGCCCTTTACCCACCAGAGCCATGGCAGATGGCCCTGCCGTCAGGTCTGTAGCATCTCATTTGTGCATTGTGGCTGGGTCTGGCCTGATGGGCTCTGGGAGGAGGCCAGTGGGCTTATAGGAGCCATGGTCTGGCAGGACGCTTGAGGGGTGGTCCTGTGCATGGTAGGTGGGTGAAGGTGGTAAGGTCCTTACCTTACTTCAAGGCAGCACAAAGCACCTCTGTCTTAGGGTAGCTGTGGGCTCTTGAGAAGGCCACTGTCAGGCCTGGAGGATGTGAGGCCCTGCTCCAACATGAATGGCTTAGCCAGCACCCGGGGTCTCCCCGCTTCCACATCTCAGCCCCTGTTCTCAACAAGGTGTGGAGTCAGCAGGCTCTGTTGTTACCCTGGGAGGGGAGGCAAGGGCTCTAGCCTGACTCATGAGTACAGGTTCTAATAGGGCTAGCACCTTCTTCACGATAGAGCTGGACCTGTCACTTCCCTAGTCATTTCCACAGCTGCAATTGGCCTGTTTATAGAAATACACAAACCTTAAACTGACCTTAGGAAGGCAGCCTATCTGGAGGGGGAGAATCCTCCCCCCCCATTTTGCTAGTCCAGACTGCCTAGAAGACCTAGGACATGGGACATGAGTTGGGCACAGTCTCCAGATTGCTACAGGCCAGAACTTAGCATTAGAGGGTATGGCTAAAGGGATTATTACTGACATTACTATTATAATTGTCTAATTATTGTAGGGCAATTAGAGTGTAATTAGGTAAATAAATGAAACCGGCAGCACTGATTTACCGTCTTGCATTAATACTTATCAAAGTGCTTCCCCAACTGGGCTTTCATTTATTTCCCTCTAAAATGATCTAATGACATCGGTTACTATTAATGCCATCTGCCAGAGAAGGACACTGAGGTCCAGAGAGGCTGTTTGACTTGCCAGGGTTTATTTATTTATTTATTTTTTTAAGAGACAGAGTCTCACTTTGTCACCCTGGATAGAGTGCTGTGGTGTCACAGCTCACAGCAACCTCCAGCTCTTGGGCTTAGGTGATTCTCTTGCCTCAGCTTCCTGGCTAGACTTGCCAGGGTTTTTTCTTCAGTCTGGAAAGAGTTGTGAAGCCCTGATATGCCACATCCAGGTTCATGCTGCTCTGCCAGAGAACATGGGTCCAGCACAGACAGGGAGGTGCTTTGGCTTTTGGTCCCCAGGGTCCCTATTATAAAAGTCTCAGAGATCTGGTCCAGAGTTATCTGTGACTTCTGGAGTTTTGTGTACTCCATGGCTGTGGGCAGATTTCCCAGGACAAGAGAAGGATCATGTTGCACAGCTTAAGAGATGCTGGGTCTCTCAGCCAGAAGCCCTCTTGCTCTGGAGGACTGGTGGCCAGAGCAAGTCTCCCAGCTTTTGTGAAGTCAGCCGGTTCATGGCCTGTGCAGCTGGACACCCAAGGAGGGACCCTAGGAGGCACAAGCAGACCCAGTCTTCAAGAGGAAACCTATGTGGAGCTTGGTCCAGACTTGTGACACCCTCACTGGGGGCTATGTGTTCAGTCTGTCCTGGAAGGACCTCTGGGAATGGGGCTCTCCCATCAGTATGCTCAGAGCTGAGTCCTCAGCACTCCTGCCATCCTGCTTGCCCTGCCCAATGCATTATTAATGAGGCAGCCTTCATTTCTAGTTTTTGGGTAGCTAATTTGTTCCTATAATCATGATTTCAAATATCACATGAATAATTCAGAAAATGATTTTACTGTAGTTAGATAAGCCTGTAAGCTGTCACACATCTGCATACATTAGCTTCTCTACCCCATGGGGTATGAGGGGAGGTGCTGGCCATGCAGCAGGGGGCCCTGCATGGGCCACCATAATGCTCAGAACTTTACTTCAAGAGCCCAAGCCTGCCTTGGGGCCCAGGGGGTAATGGGCACTGTTATTTGTCATGGAGGACCTTTTGCTGCTGTGTGTGAGTTGGTTAGTCACAGATGACAATTAGTCTTCTATCTCAGATCCAGGTTGGATGCATGTGGTTGCTTGACAAACCCTGGGGTACAGAGAAGACCCCTCCAGCTCAGAAATGCACACGAGTGTCAGTCCTCTGGATGTGAAGCAGGAGGCTTTGCTGTGTGGCCATCAGCCATGGAAAATCTGCCCCCTGCCAACCACACAGTCTCTTCAGGAAGGCAGGGCATAGACAGAAATTCACCTGATTTTTTTTTTTTTTCTGGAGATGGTGGAGGAGTGCCCCGGCTCCATCCCTTACTAACTGTGTTATATTAGAGGATTTGCTTCCCTTCTCTGAGCTTCAGTTTCTTCATCTGTAAAGTAGGTACACTATTTCCAGGATTGTCTGATCCACTGGGTTTTTGTGAGAGATGAAGATGAAGGAATGTAAAACTTTGCAAACTACAGGACACTGCTGAGATACAAAGATTACTCTATGCTGCTTCCTTTAAGAGAGAGACTTCTCTGCACCCCTTCTCAATAAACACCCAAGAAAAGGCAATTCCTGTCCCTCTCTCTGACACTTTTTCTGGTATTTGTAGTCTGGACTACACAGAGCCTCATTTAGGGAGTGATCCCTCACCATGTGCCAGGCACCTGCCACTGGCTTCAGTCCCCTGCATTCCCAGGAGCAGCTCAGGCTGGGGCAAGGAGTCACCTGTGCCAGATGCAGTAAAACTTCCGGCCTGGGTGTGGCACTGGCTCTAAGGTCACCATCTATCTGAGAAGCTCCACTCGTGAGGGCAGAAGAGTCAAGGTGCCCATAGGCTGCATCACATGGCTGTCTGAGAGGCGCAGATGAGGGGAAGAGGGAAGGGTGATCTGGTGGCATTTTTGCTGTGCCTGGCACCATGCTGGTCACACCATGTACTCACCAACTGCCTGTAGAAACAATGGCTCAGTCCCACAATCCTGCTTAGGTGCAGGAGGCCCTGTCCACATGTGAGTTCCAGCTGGATCTCAGCTTAAGGGTGAGAGTGGATGCACCTGGGCCAGGGCTGCTGGGGTGGGCATGGGAGTCACAGCTGGGGTTGCTGGCTGAGGTCAGGTTGAGGTCTAGGGCTCTGCCCAGGAGAGGAGAGGGAGGAGGCACCAGGGGGGTGGACAGCCCGATAGGACAGGAGAGAAGGCCAGAGGCTGGGGCTTTAGGGACCAAGCTGGGCTGCCAAGGACAGTGGGGGCAGGGCAACTGGCTGAGGGCAGCAGCACAGAGGTTAGCAAGGCAGGGGTTTTGTTTAGACCTATGGGCCATCCTAGCACCACTACTGGGCAAGACGTGTGACCTTTCTAGACTTGTAAAATGGAAGTGATGATAACACTCAGTCTTGCCACTATGGTGTGGGTTCCATGAGGTGTTATCTTGAAGGCAGTTAGCACAGTGCCTGGTATAAAGGAAGGCACAATTAACGCCAACTACCACCACTGCTTTTACCACTAGCATTGTGCCTATCATCATGATCCTCGCTGGTTTCCAGGATTGTCTCAGCTCCGCCAGACTGCAGAACTTTCCCTGGATGGGGGATGAGCACACTGCCTGCCCCTCTCACCAGCTCCTCCAGAGGCCTCCAGGTGAGCTCCGCTTCTGGTATCCCTTGCTACCTGCTGCCCAGGAGTCCAGGCTTCCTTGTCATCTCCAACTTTCTCTCTCAGTCTTTGTTGCTGGGTCAGACGCTCAGGCCCAGCACATAATGTTCCAGGGACACATGGCATCCTTAGAGACATTTGGCTAACCCTGCTGGTACACTGTCCATGGAAGCAATCAGTGCTGGCTGAGGTGGAGTTGTTCCTTCTTTGAGGGGATGTCAAGACAGAGTGGGGAGACCAGATCTGTCTAGGGAGGAGGCATCACAGCATTACCCATACTGGTAGAAGGAGGAGTTGGTGGGACTGCGGAAAAGGGGGATGGCTGGGCTGAGCTTCTGGATGCCAGCCAGGCTGCTGAGCAAGCCATTTATCAGGATCTCGGTGACAGGTGTTTAAAAGGAAAAATATTTGCATGTGTGTGTTTTTTCAAAATGATTAATATTCAAATTAGTGTTGGAGATCCAAATCGCTAAAGTGTAACTAGGCAGAAAACTTCTCTGACAGCTTGTAATTTTCAGACCCTTCCACCATCCCCATCCACCCACCCTACCTAGTTCTCAGAAATATCTCTGGTCTGCTACAAATTGTCCTGGCTTGGCAGCAGCTCCCGGGGTTTTAATTCCCAAGTCTTGCCATGCTGAGGGCACCTGATACTCCAGGCCACTGGCAGCCTCCCTGTGACCAGCGAGAGCCCTCCAGAGCCTACCTCCTGACCTGCCTCCACCACTCAGGTGTCCTCTGCATATGTCACACTTCGGAGGTGCCATCCTGAGGCACTGCTGTAAACACACCGACCCCTGTTCTGGCAACGTCAGTATTACTTCCCTGTGTGCAGAACCAAGTCTGAACTCTTTTCTGGAAATCCTCATGAGGTCCCAACCCAGATTTCCAACCCTATATCCTCTGCTTCCCTCTGCCCCAGTCATATCAGGCCTCCAGGCTCTCTGGCATGACTCCATCTGCCCTTCCATGCTGGTGCTTTGCTGTGGCCACAGCTGGAGTGCTTTCACTTCAATTGAAGCATCTTGTTTCAAAGTTCATCAGGGCCCACTTCCCCTTAATCAAGCATAATCCTATTTTACAGTTTAGAGAACTAAACTGGCAGAAGGTAATCTCAATAGTCATTTTCATTTCTCAGATTTAGAGTAGACTGTAAATGTGGTGTTCCAGCTTAGAGACCATTCTTAATCCTGTTAGACACACATGGAGGAAGGAAATTCCCAGTAGCATTCAGTTCATAACCTTTGACAGACCTTAGGCCCCGCCTAAGAGAGCTTTTGTTTGAGGAGGTTTCACAGAGCAGGGGTTCCATGAACCAGCCGACTGGTGCTAGGAGGTAACCACTTGCTCCACAGTCATCTGAGTCTTTACCCTTAGCTGTCTTTTCTTTTCTAGACTGAATGTTCTGCAAGGTCAGGCAGTATCTTATTAATCTCCATGTCCCCAGCATTTAGCATTTATCTACCTGTCCATCCCTCTATCCACCCATCTACCTATCTATCTATCCATTCACCTATCTATCTTCTCACCCACCAACCTATCCACCTGTCCTTCTAATTATAAATCTATCCATCCATATATCTATCTACCCATCTATCCATTTGTCCATCCATCCATCCATCCATCCATCCATCCATCCATCCATTCATCTACCTACCTATCTATCTATCTATCTACCTATCTATCTATCCATCCATCCACCTATCTATCTCCTCACCCACCAACCTATCCACCTATCCTTCTACTTATACACCTATCCATCCATATATCTATCTACCCATCTATCCATTTGTCCATCCATTCATCCATCTATCCACTCATCCATCCATCCTTCTGTTCACCTGTTCATCTGTCTACCCATTCACCAACCCAATCAATCATCCATTCATCTGTCATTCATCTGCCCACCCATCCATCCATCCAGCCGCCCACCCACCCAGTCTTCCATTCATCCATCTATCCATTTAACCTAACCAATATTCCTTGAGCACCTGGTGATTTTTCATCTCTTTGCTAAGTGCTGAAAATAGAACAGCAAACAACCTAAATCCCCATCAGTCCTCAAAAAAGTCCTTGTCTATAGGCCAAGGCAAAAAGACAGAAAGACAAACAACCATTTATTAATCAGGGTGACCAGGGGACTGTGGAACTAGAGGAAGCACAGATCTTGGTGAGGTAGGGGAGGAGCAGAGGAAAGGGATCACTTTCAGAGATAGTGATGTCTAGGCTAGAAGAATGGGCACTTGAGAGTGGGGTGTTGGAGTCAGGGGTCCCTGAATATGAGCCCCAGACCTGCAGGCTGAGGGACTATGTCTGAGTGAGCTAACCTCTCTGAGCCTCAAGTCTTTTCATCTATGAAATGGGGATAATATCTACCTCATATGGCTATTGTGAGGAAGTAATGAATAATAACCTGTATGTGTAAGGTACTCAGCATAGTGCCTGACACTTAGTATGTGCTTGTCTCTCTAGATATTAAGCAGAGACCTGAAAAGTGAGTAAGAAATGGCCAAGGCAGAGTACTCCTGGCAGTGGAACCTGCACAGGTAAAGAGCCAGGCTTGGAGAAAGCATGAAGACCCTCTCTCTGGTGGGATTGTCATGCTTCAGAGTGGGAGCGGTGGCGAGGAGGGAGGTGCGACAGAGATGGGCATGCTTGCTGGTTGGGGGAGAGTGTGCGATCAGACAGCAGGGGTGCCACTTCAGAGAGCTGGAGCAGGTGTTCCCAGGAGGTAGCCTAGCCTCCTGGCTGTTGTTGGAAATGGGGAGAGAGCCACAGCCAGGCCATATCCTCTCTGTCTGGCCTCAAAGGCCTCCAGAAGCCTCCAGACCTCTGTTGTTGACTCCAAACAGGAAGAACAGATCCCCTCTTACACGTCTGACCAAGATGGAAACCTCCAATCCTCTTCCTCTCTCGCCTCCTTCCCCAGCCCATCACCGACAGGGATGACTCAGCCTTTGCAGGGTAGGTTCAACAGGAAAACTTACCCTGAGCAGGCCAGAGAAGGACAGGATAGAAGCAGAAAAACTGATGTAAGAAGGAGGAAGGGCAGGGAAGATCTGCAGGCCCATAGGGATGGGCTGGGTGGGAGGATTTTTAAAGTTGGGCACAGCTGTAGGTGCGTGGGGTGGTAACAGAATGAAGATGAAGAAAGACTTTTAAGACTTTTTGCAATGCCTTATGAATGGAATCTCCCTTTGGAGAATAAGGGTTTAGCTTGCTTTGCAATTATATTTAAGTTTGGAACTAGTACTTTTAAAAAAGCAAAGTTATACCTACACAGGCCCATAAGGCAGGCCAACTTTGTATGACTTATATGGCTCAGTCACCCCAGCCTGAGCAAGGTTGGGGGCACCCACAGCCACACATGTAGTCAGCATTCAAGCCAGTAGTTATGCCTGGGCCTCCCAAACAGTGCCATTTTCTTCAGAGCAGGCAGGACTGTGGGTGAAATTCTACTTGCCACATTCCCAGCCATAGAACGAGGAGGGTAGAAATAAATGAAAAGCAACATCATAGTCGGGTACATGGACTACTACATGGACAGGAAAAAGAATTGGCATAAAAGATACCTAAGCCACAAAGAAAATCCAGAACAAAAATTGGAATAATATTTTAAAAGTACTATATGTGAAAACTTGTATGTTGTCAAAACGGAACATTTAGAAAGACTGTATTATTCTAAATCCCTGTCTTCAGCAAAGATTGAAAACATACATACACGCGCACCCCAGTAAACTAAGTCTCTACATTAAAGATTTTAGAGGTGTGAGAAAGAGGTCAAGAAAAGCAGGAAAGCAAGCAGCAACAAAGCTGAACAAATATGACAGAAAAATGAATATTGATGGACAAAACCAATAATTAGGCCTCTGAAAAAAACCCACAAAGCCATTAGTCCAAGTGATCAAAGAAAGGCCAAACACATAAGCAAATAAAAGCCAAAAATGAAACACGAGCAGCAACGAATACTGTAAAAGAGATTTGTAAGACTTGAGGGAGATATTGATTTCATTTACATGAATAAATACGTGGATGTGGACATGTATCTGCAAAAAGCCCCAGATATTGTACCTAATGCCACTAGCACACTTGCAAAGAATATATGCCTTCTTTGTCATTGGGTTCTGTTATAGGTTGAATTGTGTCCCCCTCCCCAAAATAGATTCCAGTTCTAATCCAGGGTACCTGTGGATGCTGCCTTACTGGGGAATGGTGCCTTTGCAAATCAAATTAATATGAGGTCATTAGGATGGACCATAATCCCATATGACTGATGTTCTTGTAAAAAAACACGAATTTGAATACAGACACGGTAAGAATGCCTCGTGCCATCTTTACAGAGGCAGAAGAATTATTAGAAGCTGGGAGGAGGTGAGGAAGGATTCTACCCAGGGTCTCACAGGAGCATGGCCCTATTGACACCTTGCTTGCAGACTGAGGTGCTCCAGAATGGTGAGAGAATAAATTTCTGTTGTTTCGCGCCATCCCACTTGCCATACTTCATGACAGCAGCTGCCTGGAACAAATGCAGCTTCGCTCCACGTGCCCCCTACTGGACCACGTTTGTCACATTTCTCAGGGTTCTAATTTCTCTGTTAGTTCTTGGTCCACTTGATCTGTTACCCATAAAGTAGAATGTACAGTTAGGGGCATAGAAATGTCCGTCTTTCTTGCATTTATTTTGCGGCCTTGATGTCTGAGCCACCTATTTGCTTGTGCTGGCTGTTATTGTTGTCTCATTTTTAAAAACTATTCTGTTGTAATTTTTTATATCTCATAATACTTTTTGCTACCAAATCTATATTCTCTGTTGTTATATAACCCTTGCTTAATTTTTTTTGTTTGCATAGAACATAAATATCAGGGCCACATTTTAGCTTTTACTACTGAGAATTAGGGTTTGTTAGGGTTTTAATTAGGGGGTTCCACAGCCAGATATAAATGCTTATTTTGTCCTAGAATTCATTCATGAAACTTTTCTTTTCTTTTTTTTTTTTTTTTTTGAGACAGAGCCTTAAGCTGTCACCCTGGGTAGAGTGCCATGGCATCACAGCTCACAGCAACCTCCAGCTCCTGGACTCAAGCGAGTCTCCTGCCTCCGCCTCCCAAGTAGCTGGGACCACCTACCACAACACCTGGCTATTTTTTTTTTTTTTTTGGTTGCAGCCGTCATTGTTGTTTGGTGGGCTCGGGCTGGATTCGAACTTGCTACCTTAGGCGTATGTGGCTGGCACCTTAGCCACTTGAGCCACAGGCGCCGAGCCATTCATGGAACTTTTCAAGAGTTATTTATTATGTGGGTATTATGGGCAGGCACAGGGATTAGCACTGGGCGCCCTGTGATGGACATGCATTTCTGGCTTTGCCCTTATACCCCCAGATGCTGAGGGAATCCCCTCAGAGGTGGCTCTTTTTATTTTATTCCTTTTAAAGGAGAGGCTAGCTCACCTGCATTTCATGCTACAGCTGATGCAGGGAGGAGCACACTGTCACTGATCACACAGAGATAGTGAAGGGTGGGGAGAGTGGAAGCGGGAGAAAGCACAGGGTGGCACACAGGAAGGCTGGCAGGTGGAGAGCAGAGCAAGGGGAGGGCCTGTCTTGGGGTCTGTAAGGATGCTGCAGCACAGTGATTACACAAGTGTTGTTTTCTTTCAACCAGAAGCTTGAGAGGTGGTGTCCCTCATCTGTCCTGTAGATCAGAAGTCATAAGGGCAGAGGGAGGATGAGCCTCATGGACGACCTTACATGTCCTTTCCTAGTTTTCTTAAGCCTTGAGTCTCTTCCTGGCTGAACCAGTCTCTGCCTCTCGGGGCTAGAAAGCATGTCCAACTGTTCTTTATTCTCAAGCTCCGGAATGAGCTAGATCCTCTGCATTCTCATTGCGACTGAGAATTCACTGGAAAATTAGGTTCCTCTGGAGCAAGGCGCCGAGTTCCCCTGTAGAAGCGGTGCCTCATGATTTGGTATTTCTTATGTCCCTAACTTGGTGGCCTCTAACATAAGAGAGAGGGCCTCAAATGTCATCACCCTTAGGGACCATCCAGTTTAGCCACACATGGAAGATAAAAAAACTGAGGCATGGTGTGCCCAAGGGCCCATGGAGGGCTGCTGGCAGCTGGCCCAACTCACAGGCCAGGGCTCCCATGATTGGGCTTTGGCTGGGACTGCCATCATTGCTCACTCAACTCTCATACCGGACTGGGACAGCTGAGCCTGTGAGCAGCCAGGCCCAGCCACAGGGGGCCCTGTTGCAGCCAGCACACATTCACTCCTCACTTTGATTTCCAGCTCCCATCCAGCTGTTGGAGTGAATACATCCGTCATGCCACAGCTTCTACCCTGAAGCTGTCACAGTTTAAGAGGCCTTTGCTGAAATATGCCCTAGTAATGAAGCTGTGAGTTCAACTCTTTCCCTGACCTCTGAACTGGAATTTCTAACTTAGCCAAGTTTATTTATCCAATCATTATTGGCCATGGGGGAGACCCTAAAAGCCCATAAAAGCATGGGAAAGGGATGACCAGGTCAGAATTAAGTTACCAGCCCTGGGGGCTTGACCCTGAGGCCCAAGGATGCAGGATGCTGCCATTGCTCAGTCTGAGGAGCTTCACCTGGCCAGCTCATTGCAGAGGGTTGGGGGGAGACCACGTGTGGGGGATGTTCTGAAAAGAACACTAGGTGTGTGGACCTTGAAGTGCCAGAACACATGGGCAAAGCAGCAGCCTTCATGCGAGAAAATGTCCTTCTCCAGGGCACTTGTGCTTACCCAGCCCACCTCCGGAGGCAGCACACAGTGAGCTCCTCAGCACCTCCATGCCCTCCTGGGTGCCGCCAGGAAGGTGATGAGTTTTCCATGTAGCATCCCACTGAAGACTCCTAGCACCTTATAAGCCAGGTGTTATTATTATTCCCATTCTTCAGGTCAGATCACCTCCCCAAGGTCTCAGAGTCACATGGCTCCAACCCATGTACCTTTGATGCTAGTCTGTGCTTTTAAGCCCCACCGTCCTCCACTGCATAATTGGGAGGTGTTGGCTGGTAGGGAGGCCAAATCTTAGATCTTTTCTGGAAACCTTTTTCTTTAAGGCCTTTCTTAATATCTACTCAGAGGAAAGAGGATGTCCAGTGGTTCAGCTGGCCCTGGAGGCCAATAGCCTGATGAGTCCAAAGCTGGGAGGCCAGAGCTGGGGGCTGGCTTAGTGATGCTATCTCCCACCCCCACTCATGGCTGCTCACCTGCAAGCCTCTCATATTCCAGCTGCACTTCAACCCCACACCCAACCATCCTCAGAGACCAAAAAGAGAAGGCCCGAGAGAGGGCTCAGCTCACTTCCAGCTTGGCCCCCCAGGGTCTCTCCACACAGTCCCAGAAGCAGGGATGGACTGTGGTTTGAACAGCCCCTTGCAAGCCATTTCCTTTGGCTTAGCCTGCTGGATAAGGTTTTCTCTGAAGATTATCAGATGACCGACACTCCTTCCCTACCTGAGACACCCACAGGTGGCCTTGGGATACACAATATCTATTTCTTATAGCTGCCAAAAGCCCATGTGAGTTTCCTTCTCTGAATTGCTGGACAGTGATCAGGGCCCGGGGATGAAATAACTAGAATGAAAATTAAGTGTTCTCTCTCATACTTCATACTTGGAGAGAGGCTGACTGTGACAACTCTGAAACTTTGGGAAAACTCTGGCAAGTTAAAAACCTCATAGAGAATGGAAAGGAATTCCTGTGATTTAACTCTGGGATACCTGTGTTTATAAATCTTCGTTATTCTGATTTGATATCTTTGAATCTCCCAAATGACACAAGTGTAATAAACATGGACTTCGGTTTTTTTTAGCTTCCTTCATTAAACTCTTTATTCTGGGTGGGGATTCTGGATATCTGGGACTCACAAATGTGCTGAGTGCCTTCCTCCATGTGACATGAAGCCACTTCTAAGCCATATGTGTACATGGGGAGATGTCAGGTGGATCTGGGGGGAGGCTTATGAGTGGTCCCCAAGCCTCCTTGTCCTGGAGGTCAGGATGGCTCTCCCCAGGCATCACCTCTGAGCCAGGCACCTCCCCACCTTGCTACTTGCCTTTCCTTCTGAGTCCTGAGTCTGCCAGGTTCAGAGGGGACAGTCCCACCTCCGCTGCTGCTACTCCCCCACAGACTCACACATCTGCAATCTCCACCCCAGCAGGGCCTTGGAAATAGTATGTGCTAAAAATGCAGTGACAACAGCCGTCTTTGGAGGATATTTTTAAGGGTGATAGGATCTGAGAGTTGTTAGTGCCAGAAACATGGGGCTCATCTTATTTTTAAAAACAAAGTGCCACTTCTCCAGATGCTGTGGCCCACACCTCCAGCCATGTCCTCAAACAACCATGCTCCCAGTGTCCAAGACCTGCCACAGAGTGCTGGGGACATGGCCAGAAATCATGTTTGTGGGACACCTCTGTTGGGCTCCAAATCCTCATTACTGCAGGATGGACAGAGATTCCACGCTGCAGAAGTAGGGCTCCCATCTCAGCCACTTCCTTCAGTTTGGGGCACACCACGAGGCTCACCCAGGGGAGTGGCAGTGTTGGGGGCCCTCTGGGCATGAAGGCCACATCTGGCAAGGGAGTCACATATGGAGCAAGCATGGCTGACTCCTTCTACCCAGTGTCTGAGGCTCAGGCCATGGGGGACTGTAGCTGCCTCAGCAGCCACCGAGGACTGTACTTCCTGGTTCCAGAGGACAGCATGGTTTTCTTGTTTGCTGTGATGCTCAGGTACAGAGAGCTCTCTGGGGACAGAGCTTGGGACCGCAGAGGAAAGGCACTCTCCACCTCCACCTATGGTCAGAACTGTTTCCCTGGTGACTTTTCCCTCAAGATCAGCACTGTCCTATACAAATACAATGGGAGCCACTATTCTAGATTTTAAATTTTCTAGTAGCCACATTGAAAAAGTAAAAAGGAATAGGGAACATTAATTGGATACTACTTTTTATTTAATATAATTTCTCCAAAATACCATCATACAAAGTGTAATCAATATACCAAACTATTAATGAAAGTTTACATTTATATTCTGGCTTTGTACAAAGTCTTTGAATTCCAGAGTATATTTTATATTTACACAAATCCATTTATAGTAGTCAGAGTTTAAGGCTCAGTAGTCACCTATGGCTGGCCACTGGACAGCGTGGCTCTAGAGACTGTTCTAGGTGGGCCTACCAGAGGTCCGAAGGAGGTAGGGGACAGTCCTGGACCTGGACAGGCAGATAACATCTCTTTCCCTGTTACCTTCCTCCAGAGATCCAGGAGAGCAGGTCCTCAGGCCTTTGCACATCCCTGCCCAGATGGCCACTGCTCGGGGTGAGCATGGCCAGAGAGCTAGATCATGGGGCCTCTAGGCCTAATGGATCATCAACCAGGGTGGGCAGAGTTCAGAGGCAACTTGCTGGGGATGTGGGCCCCATGAACAGATGGCCTCCCAGCCCCTCTCAGAGCCCTCACAACACTATTTCTCTGTGAGACAGGTGAGATCATGCACTCTTTAACAAATACTCCACAATACCGACTACATGTGAGGCACTGCTCCAGGGACTGGCAACAAATAGAGCGGTGACAAAAATAGGCCAAAGTCCCTCCTTTCATGGAGCTCACCTTCTACCTGGGTATGGGGCAGGGTGGAGAAACAGACAATAAACGAATCAATGTATAGTATACATGCGTATTAGGTGGTCATGGTGCTAAGGAGTGGAACAGAGCAGGAAGGGAGGTGAGGTGTCCTGGGAGGAGGACACTTGTATTTTTAGATGGAGGAGTCAGAATAGGCCTCTCTGAAGGGTGACACTGAGCAGGGACTGAGGGAGGGAGCCTGGCAGACAGCTGGGGAAAGAGTCCCAGGCAGGGGGAGTAGTCATTACAAACGTCCTGGGGCAGATTTGTGTCTGTTGCCTGTGAGGAGCTGGAGGAGTGAGCAGGAGATAGGGAGTGGAGCAGGGGAGGGGCAGGGCCTATGCCACGGGGTCCTTCCAGCCTTATAAGGACCTCAGTTTTTACTTTGGTCAGACTGAAAGCTACTGGAAGGTTTTGAGCAGAAAAGTGACTTGATCTAACATTTTTTGCCAGGCTGCTGGAGGGGAATTGGATTAGTTTCCAGCAGCTGCTGTAACTAACTTTGTGGCTTAAAAAGCCACAGATCTACTATTTTACAGTTCTATAAGCCAGAAATCTGATGAAGATTTTGACCTTGGCTAAAATCAAGGTGTCAGCAGTGCTGCCTGTGTTCCTTTCTGGAGGCTCTTGGGAAGGGTGGTGGAATTCTGTTCCATGCACTGAAGGCCTGAGGTCCTATTTCCTTGCTGACCATGAGCTGGGGGCTGCCCTGGCCTCCCACAGACCACTGTCGGATCCTTGCGTGGAGAGCTGGCAGCAGTGTTGATGCCTTCTCATGCTGCCCTCCCTCTGACCTCCTCCTTCCATTGGCATGCCTGTGACCGCAGCTGGGAGAAGTTCTCTGATTTTAAGGATCCCTGTGATTAGATTGGGCCTACCTGGGTAATCCAGGCTCATCTTCCCTGCTCCAGGTCTTAATCATATTTGCAAAGGCCCTTTTACCATGTAAGGCAACGTGTTTTACAGGTTATAGGGAATAATGTATGGGCAGCTTGCAGGGCATTATCTGCTCACCATGGGAACAGACTGGAGGGCAGTGGGAAGCCAGGAGGCCAGGAGGAGACCAGGGCAATGATCTAATAGGAGAGGGTGTTGGTCAGACCAGGGTGCAGGATGGAGGTGGAGCAAAGTGATCAGATTCTGCACACTTTGAAGGTAGAACAGACAGGACCTGCTGATAGATTAGACATGGATGTGGTGTAGGAGAGAAAGGAAGGAGTGAAACAGGACTGCTATGGTTTTGTCCTGAGTGACTAGAAGCATAGTGTGGCCCCTTTCTTTCTTTCTTTTAGATACAGAGTCTCACTTTGTTGCCCTCGGTAGAGAGCTGGGGCATCACAGCTCACAGCAACCTCCAGCTCTTGGGCTTAGGTGATTCTCTTGCCTCAGCCTCCTGGGTAGCTGGGACTACAGGCCCCCACCACAATGCTCCCTGGCTATTTTTTGTTGCAGTTTGGCCGGGGCTGAGTTTGAACCCACCACTCTTGGTATATGAGGCTGGCATCCTACTCACTGAGCCACAGGCACCGCCCTTGTGGCCCCTTTCTGAAATGGGGAGCTGTGAGAAGAGCAGGTTTAGTGTTTGAGAGTTAGGGTGGGAATGAGGACTTCTAAGGATTTCTGGTTTCTGCAGAATCCTGATTGGTTTAGGGAAGCAGAAAGGCAAGAACCACCAGCAGGGTGTCAGCCAGTATGGGCCCACCTGGATAGCGTTCACTGTCATGGTGGCTCCCACCTGATGAGGGCCAATCACACGCCAGGGAGGGTGGAGAGCAGGGACCGCAGCAGGGGGTGCTCTGCAGCAGGCAGCTAACTGCTCCCGGACAGCCTTATAGCTTCACCTCTGGGGAGTCTTGGCACTTGTTGAAGAGTCTAGAGCCAGGTGTAGGACATTCTGATTTTGGGGGCTCGGCAGCAAGTGCTTGGGGTCTGTGAGGGGGCCTACAGAAGAGAACCTGAGGCCTTCCCCCCAGGCAGGCCCCAGAAGGAAGAGTCCTGGGCTCCCCACCAGCCCTTTAGCCATGGCTGAGGCTCCCACACTCTATATTTACATCTGCTCAGGCCAATGTTCATGATTTCCCATGTCTGATGTCCTTGCTCTGAGACTGTTTCCACAGTCCCTCATGTCTAATATTCACTGTCTCTTGTGTTCACATCCAAGATCGCCCATGTCAGAGGTCCACATTCCCTCATGAGGCAGGGGGAGAGTCTAGGGCAGCCAGTGAGGCAGGACACCTGTCTGGGTGACCTCATTCTAGGTGCACATGGAGAGGGACGTTCAGCTTACTTGGGCCCAGGCTAAGTTTCTAGGCAATCCCGTGGGTCCTGGTTGAGAGGCTGGCTTTCAGTCTGAGGGTGAGGTGGGCTATTGGAGGGTCTGAGCAGAGGGGTAGCATGGCCTGATTGCTGTGTAATAGGACTGCCGAGGTGCCTGTGTTGGGAATGTGTTGCAGGAAGGCAAGGGCACCATAGGGAGGCGGTCAGAGGGATTAATGCTGGTGTCCTGGTGAGAGACAGTGCTGGTCTGGATTACCATGGAAACCCTGAGGGACCACTTGGTCCCACCTCCTCTGTTTCAGATGGGGAAACCGAGGGAGCATAAGAGGAAACTGTTGTCAAGTGTTCCTTAGGGTTTGGCGACTGGGCAGGACCCAGATGTGGCCTTTGGACTTGTACTCCATTGCCCAGTGCCCTCTATTGGGTGGTTTTCTTTCCAATTCTCTAGGCTGGACCCTTGCTTTGAAGGGTAGGGATGTGGCCTGAAGGCTAAATCTGCCCTGGCTGTCCTGTTGCCCCTCCTCCTCTGCAGCCCCTCCTCTGCTACAGCCCCCTTCTCCTTCAATTCTCCCCCCTCATGAGCTCCCCTTACTTTCCTCTCTTTCCCTTTTTTTTTTTTTTTTTGAGACAGAGTCTCAAGCTGTCGCCCTGGGTAGAGTGCTGTGACATCACAGCTCACAGCAACCTCAAACTCTTGGGCTTAAGCGATTCTCTTGCCTCAGCCTCCGAAGTAGCTGAGACTATAGGTGCCTGCCACAACCCCCGGCTATTTTTTTGTTGTTGTTGTAGTTGTCATGTTATTTTAGCTGGCCTGGACTGGGCTGGGTTTGAACCTGTTAGCCTTGGTGTATGTGGCTGGCACAGTAACCACTGAGCTACGTGCCCCGCCACCTCCTCCTTCTCCCTCCACTTTTCTTCCTTGTCCAGATTGAAGGAGGCATTGAGGCCAACTTGGGGGTAGCCTATTGTTGAAGTTTGGGTGTGGGGGTGGTGTTTGGTGTTTATCAGCTGTCAGTGCCCTGTTGCTGGGGGACCAGGAGGAGAGGCCTGAGATGGTTTACCCACCATGGGTTCTGACTCATACGGACAGTGTGGGGACATGATTTCCTTGTTGGGGAATCCCTTAGAGAACAGGGATTGCCTTGGGATCCTTCTGCAAGCTGAGGAGACCATCTTGGAGGAATGCCTGTGACTGTGACCTTCACAGGGCTCCTTTTTTCGGGCTATGTGGTAAGTAACGTCATTAAGATGAATGTGTGTTTTGGTAAACGGTGTAAATATATGAATAGTGTCCTCTCTAGCCCCATATATCACCTTGTGTTTATTCAGTGCCTGGTGCATAAGCTAGAAGGCACACATTGCTATTTGGGGCTGTGAGTTTTAAAATACATTAAAGGAGTTTACTGAAAACTCTTGGCAAACAGATAAAATACAATTACTCTAATTCCCAAGGCATTGCAGTTAGAATGTCCTGAAAACCTGCAGTGTAATAATTCACAGGGAGCCGTGGCAGGCAGCCTTTGAGGCATCAGAAGCGCTGCTTTTGTAAACTTCAGAGGCAGCCAAGTGTTGTCCCTTGGGAGACCCTCGTCCTGTGTTTTATTAACCTCCTTGTTTCTGGCTGAGGAGCTTCAGGGGGAATCTAGCTGGCCAGGTTGGCTCCTGCCCTCATGAGCTTTTCTAGGGTCACAGTATGGGAGGAGGAGGGGATGAGACCTCCTGTCTTCTCTGGCTAAGCACCCCCCATCCATATGACCTTCAGGAGCAGACTCTGCTAGTTAGTCACCTTGCACCGTGGGAAATGCCACCTCCTCATGAAATGTCCAGGACCGTTAGCCCTTCTTGGGAAATGGATGCTTCTGGTGGGATCTGAGGAAGAAGAATATGAATGATTAAGTTTGTCAACTGTTGAGGTTGACATCTAAGCTAAACACAGGGAACAAAGGTCAATTCCTGGTGCAGAGGTGAAGTTCCCCCCACTCATCAGGGAGATGGAAATTGTCCCCAGGGCGTGCAGTTTCCATGCACTGCTGAGCCATCAGCATCCTGTGCCCACAATGGGTACCAGTGTTATTCTCTAGAGCCCAGGGCCATCTGGATTGTTTTGTGGCAGAGAGCTGGTAGGCAGTGGGTGGCTCAGTTTCTGGGTATCTGTGTGGTCAGAAGTAGGTGACAGTCAGAACTTTGAGGACCTTGGACACATTATTTGGAGCAGAAGGAGCAGAGGATGGGCTTTTCTTGAGCAGAGCTCCTCCCTGGCTGCTGATTCTGAAGCCGAGGGCTGTCCCACCCCTCACAATCTCGGCCTGGGTCTGCTGTGCTTAAAGCCAGGGGCAGGACTAGAGCATTTGTGGAGGGTGAACAGGTGGTACACAGAGTGGGCAGAGTTGGGGCAACCCAGCCCTTTGGGCAAAGACCCCTGCACCATCCAGCATCTGTGACCAAGTTCTCAGAGCAGAGAAGATCCTGTAGGAAAAGGGTCTTCCATGAACCAGAGACAGTGCAGCAGCCCAGCTCCAATCAATTACATGAACTAAAATGGGGGAGAGGGGGAATCTAAGGCAGGTGTCAGGTGGGATGAAACTTCTGGACATCTATTTTCTACCTGTGTTCTTGCCTGTGACACAAAAATATAACAATAATAAACACTTCCCAGAAATGCCTGGGATTTACAAAGCATGCCCTTCGGGGGCCTAGGGTTGCTGGTTAGGGAACAATAGGAGCCTGGGACCCATGCTGCCTCTTGTTGTGCCTCACGTGCTATCCTTTGGGAGGTGACCCCAGGGCCTCTAGCTAGAGTCTGGCTTTGATGTCTCTCCACTTGGCTGCTTGTTTTCTTTGTTAAAAAGGCTGCACATGAGTCTCCCACCTGCAAATGAGCATCATCTGGTCCCGGTGCCTGGTGCACACAGCCTGGTAGGTAGGTGTCATGCTTGGAGCCCTGCAGTTAAGACCCTCGGGGAGGGCGGGGGGGTGGAGATTGGGAACACCCCACGTGGCCTTCATGGACTTTCTTCCAGTCCCAAGTTTACTGGGGCCTGGGAAATTGACAGCCTTAGCAGAGACATAATCGCTCAGATAGAACAATATATAGTGTACAGTCTCTTGAGGAGATATAGAAATTAGACCCGGCTGACCTGACTGATCCCTTCTCAACTACAGCCATTGTTTAAAGCACCATCTTCCATCACCAGCAAGACCGTGTAAGTGGCATTGTTTAAAGTAGTTGTTCCACGGGACTACTTATTAATCTCGCATTAGTTACAGTAGTTAAGCTCTTAGAGATAATGAAATGTAAATGTGCCTCCAGAACACGCTGTGTTTCCTGAAACCAAACACATTCGTGAAGAAAAATTGTTGTGGTAAGATTATGAAGAATATTAATTGTGAGGATTTACTTACTCTACAGATGGTAATGCAGATGCTGGGTGCAGCCAGGAGCCGCACTGAGAGCAGGCAGAAGAGGAACGGCCTTTCTTTGCTCTTCCCACTGAGGATGTTGCCATAACTAGTTACTGAAGGTTCCCCACTAGATCTTTTCTTCCTCTTCTTCATCTTCTTTTTATTTGTTTTTTTTTTTAAAAGGTTAATGTGAGGGTACAAACAACTAGGTTACGACATTTGCATTTGTTAGGTAGAGTCCCTCTTGTAGTTGTGTCCTACACCTAAGAGAAGTGCTACATACTTTTACATTGTGCCCATTAAGTGGGAGCACACCAATCCCCCTCTCTCCCTCATTCCCTCTCCCTCCACCTTGAATTAAATTGAGTTTTTCTCTCGTGTGGGGGTGTATTAGATGGTCTACTTCTGTTCTTGTGATACTTTACTAAGAAGAATATGCTTCAACTCCATCCAGGTTTATCCAAAAGATGTAAAGTCTCCATCTATTTTTATGGCTGAATAGCATTTTTTTTTTTTTCTTAAAGAGACGAGGTCTTGCTAAGGTGCCCAGACTGACCTCAACTGCTGGGCTCAAGCAATCCTCCTACCTTGGGGTTTTAAGGCTGAAGAAACAGAGGGTCAGAGAGTTTAGGAAGCCTGTCTAAACCCACTCAGGGATGAGAGGCAGAGCTGGGCCTCAAGCCTGGGCAACGTGACTGCAAGCTCTGGCCTAGCACCAGCTGCCCACAGCTGGACTCCCAGCCTGTCCTGCCCACCTGTGTCCCTGGAAGGGACTCAGCTTGTCACCTGGCATCTATCCTGATCACCTTCCTCCTACACTGTCCCCTTCTGCTAGGACAATGACCCTTAAAGTTGGAAAGAGCCAGGGATGATTATTTTTTAATCAACAAGTGTTAATTATTGAGGGCCTGGCACCAGGACAGGCAACAGGCCAGACTTCAAGGTTCTGCTTGTCATGGAGCTGACATCTTGGTAGTCAGCGGTAACCATCCAGTAGATGTGCAGTTACCGACTGTGGGACTAGGAAGGCAAAGTGGAGAGATTAGAAACGAGGGTAACAATAATAGCCGACACCAGTCATTCCCATGTGCCCATGTGATTGATTCAAAATGTTTGAAGGGGATTACATGGTCTTTTTATTTTCATCATAGCTCTATGGATTTGCTTCATTTTACAAGTGAGGACACAGAGGCAGACAGTGGTTAAATAACTTGTCCCTGGTCAAAAGCTGGTGAGCAACAGGCTGGGATTTGAACCAGGAAGTCTGACTCAGATCTCCTATTGTCTCTTAGAAAAGAAGAAGTAGGCTCGGCGCCTGTGGCTTAATCGGCTAAGGCGCCAGCCATGTACACCTAAGGTGGCGGGTTAGAATCCCCAGCCTGGGCCCGCCAAACAACAATGATGCCTGTGGCTCAATCAGCTAAGGCGCCAGCCATGTACACCTAAGGTGGCGGGTTAGAATCCCCAGCCTGGGCCCGCCAAACAACAATGATGGCTGCAACCAAAAAATGGCTGGGTGTTGTGGCGGTCGACTGTGGTCCCAGCTACTTGGGAGGCGGAGGCAGGAGACTCGCTTGAGCCCAGGAGTTGGAGGTTGCTATGAGCTGTGATGTCATGGCACTCTACCCAGGGGGATAGCTTGAGGCTCTGTCTCAAAAAAAAAAAAAAAAGAAAAGAAGAAGTAAATTTGCATTTATCGGGAGGTAGGGAAGGCTTCCTGGAGGAAGCTGTGCTCTGTCTGGCTGGACCTGAGGAGTGAGTTGGCAGATCTCAGGGGCGGGGAGTGGGAGTGTCCCAGGGGAAGCAGCCTGTGGGACAGTAGGAGGCAGAAAGGGCTCCCGGGAGCTCACAGCATCCTTGGGGCTGGGGTTGGGAGGCCAGGGGAGTGCAGCTCAGCTCAGAGGCCTCTGTGGCCGGTGACTCCTTATCCTAAAAGCCACAGAGGCCATGCCAGAGTTTTAAGCAGGAGAATGAAAGACTAATCATTCCCTCCATAAAAATTCCTCACCGAGGGGATGAGGACCCTTCTGCTTCTGTGCCCCTGGTCAGTTTGGTGAGTTGGTATTTGGTATACTGGGAAAGTATCTAAGTCCTGGCTTGTCTAAATGCAGAACAGGCATGTGTTGGCTTGCACAGAGCCCATTTTCAGACTGAAGATGGAGGAGAAAGCAAGGCCAAATCACCTTCTGAGACAGTGGGCAGGGCGAGAAGCTGGCCAGCCCTAGGAGCTCTGTGCATGCGTGTGAGCTGCCCTCTGAGACAGGGTGCTTGGTGAATGTTTTAGCATTGGCACATACATTAATCTTTGAGGGAACCGCAGCCCGGCCGTGTCTTATTGGAAAGATTGCAGTCCTCAAGAAAGACACACATTGGTTAGTAATGACCTGTGGTTTAAAAGTCCTGGGACCCCTGCCTCTTAAAGAGCTCAGCACAGAAGGAAGTGTCCCTTCGTGTTAAAAGGAAAAGGCTACAATGCATAACTTAGTGGCTGGCATGCACTTACAACAGAAGGAGATGGGGATGGAGGAAGCATCTGCTTTTGCTCTAGGCTGGGCTCTTTGGTGAGATTTTGGTTAGTGCATTATTTTTTCAGGCCCCTAGAGAAGGCCAGGATCTGAGACAGTGACCAGAATGGGTGGACAGCTGGCAATATCACAGAAGGTAGAAATACCTCTGTGGTCTAGTTGAGGAAGTGAGAGGATGTGAACCCACCAGCTGTAAGAAAGTACTGTAGGTGTTCACAGAGGGGCAAGTCTGGGAGGGCTTTCTGGAGGAGGCAGGCCGTGAGCTGGACTCAGTGATCTTCACAGCCTTGAGTGCCTCAGCAAAATGCCCTGTCCTGTGGGAAAGGTCCCACATCTGTTAGATTCTCGTGAGGTTCCACAGACTAAGGTTCTGTTAACAGGTCTTGGGACCAGCTGGCCAAGCTTTGGGGTAGTGGTTCCCTCCCTGTAAGCTTTGGAATTCCTACATGGGACAGAGAGCCTTGGGGCAAGGGTCTGTGAAAAGGTGAGCTAGTGGATTTTGTTTGTGTGGCATCTCACACAAGCAGGGAATTGTGGTCAATTATCTTGGTAAGAGTGGGGACACTTGCAATCCCATTACTAGGCATCTACCCAGAGGAAAAAAAAAATTTATCATAAGGACATTTGTGCCAGATTGTTTATTATGGCTCAATTTATAATTGCCAAGATGTGGAAACAACTCAAGTGCCTATCAAAACATGAATGGATTAATAAACTGTGGTATATGTATACCATGGAATACTATTCAGCCATAAAAAGATGGAGACTTGGGCGGTGTCTGTGGCTCAGAGGAGTAGGGCACTGGCCCCATATACCAGAGGTGGCGGGTTTGAACCTGGCCCTGGCCAAAAACTGCAAAAAAAAAAAAAAAAAAAAAAAAAAAAGATGGAGACTTTACGTCTTTTGTATTAACCTGAATAGAGTTGGAGAACATTCTCTTTAGTGAAGTGTCACAAGAATTAAAAAGCAAGTATCCAATGTATTCAATATTAATATGAAGCCAGTAGATGAACTAATATAGGTCTACACAAGAGAAAAGCTCAATTTAATTCAAGTTGGGGGGAGGAGGAGGAGGAAAGTGGGAGAGGGGAGGAGGAGGGGGGATTGGTGTGCTCCCATGTAATGGGTACAATGTAAGGGTATACGGCACACCTTCTGGGTGTGAGACACAACGATGACAGGGACTTTACCTAACAAATGCAAACATTGTTTGTATCCTCATATTCATCTGAAATAATAATTAAAAAAAAAAGAGTGGTGGCACTGATAAAGATACATTCAGCCGCCTCTTATCTCTGCCACTATTCTCAGGGTTTGGTCAAAGCCCTTGCTGGGCTGAGAGATGTTACCAACAGCAGCCCTCCCTTCTGTGCCTTGTGTCCGAGGATACAGACTCCCTCCATTCTCAGTCCGCCATGGGCAGTTCCTGACCCAGAACAGCCTATCGTCGTCCCATGCCTGCCACACCCCAGCTGCCCTTCAGGACTTTCCCAGAGCTCCTTTCTCCTCTCACCAGGAACTCCACAAGTGCAGGGCGCCTGATTTCATTCTTAGGTGTTTCCCTAGCGCATATTAACAGGGTCTGGTATATATTTGTGGAATGAATGAATGAATGAATGAATGCATGAATGAGGCTTTCCTCTGCTTCTAGCCCTGGGGAGGGGGGGTCCTATGACATTTTTACAGCCAGCATTTATTGAGTTTATTTCTATAATGGGCTGAATAGTGTCCTTCCAAAATCATGTCCATCCAGAGCCTCAGAATGTGACTTTATTTGAAAATAGGGTCTTTATAGATATAATTAATTAAGGATCTTGAGATTAAATCACCCTGGATTTAGGATGGGCCCTAAATCTAATTACTGGCACCTTATATGAAGAGAAGACAGAGATATACAGAGAAGGCCGTGTGAAGATGGAGGCAGAGGTTGGAGCATCTAGAGGCCAGGGAAATGCCAAGGACTGCTGGCCACCACCTGACATTAGAGAGAGGTATCAGGCAGCGTCTCCCTCAGAGCCTCCACAAACAGCCAACCCTGCCAAAACCTTGATTTTGGACTTCTGGCCTCCTGAACTGTGAGAGAATAAATTTCTGTTGTTTTATATTGCCCCGTATGTAGTAATTTTTTATGGGAACCCCAAGACACTGAAACAATACCTATTGTCAATATTCTGTAAGCTCTTAGTCCCTTGCAGCCCAAGGGCTTAGTCAGATCAGGGAACGAGTCTGGCTCATCTTTGTACACCTAATGTCCAGCACATTGAAGTGAGGGTGTTGAAATAGGCCTGGGTAAATCAGGACAACTGGTCACTCTGCTAGCATTGTACCTGGCACCAGGCTGCTGCCTGATAGGTTGTGGCAGTTGTCTTTTCCATATGGGAAGAGCACATGGCTGGGCCAGCTGCAGGTGGTGTGTGCAGGGATTTTGTACAAATGAGTCTGGAACTGGATAGGAGAGAACTGAAGAACTAGAAACTTCCTTGTGTAATGGGGAGCTGCAACAGGTCTTTGAGGGCTGCAGGGCTTCTCCTGGTGAAGCCTGCGGATATCTGGGCCAGGAGTCCTGGGAGTGGAGGGCTCCCTCCAGACCTGCTCCTGGAAGGCCCAGGCACCTCTGCTCAGAGCTGGCTCCATCCACAGGCTGCAATACCTGCTGGCCCAGGAGTGTCTTCTGAAACCCAAACTCACCCTTCTCCTATTTGAATATTCTGAATGGAGCTGATTGCCTAAATTGAAGGTATTATGCTATAATGATTCTTATAATTAAAACTATTATCATCTGAAAGAGACCAGAAAAATAGGGAAAGTACTGGAAAGACTTTTAAAGCTTTTAAAGCAGGATAAAAGCACCATCGTCGTCATAGTGTGGAGTGTTTTAAAGAGAGGGAGACATTGAGTGGGCACCTGTGGGCTCTGAAATGCAGCTCTGGCTATAGTGGGATGGGGAGGCTGGTTCTCCAGAGGTGGGTGGAAGTGGAGGGGATATGTGGTCGGGGGTGGCAGCCGCCCAGTTGGCCCAGACCCAAAATTATGTGCTATGAGGGTACAAAAGAAGTTGCTTTGAGGGCCCAGGGCCAGGCCGGGATCAAATAGAGCACTGTTTTGACTATGGGGCCTGTGAAACAGCTGCATCAACCGCCACCTCCTTTGCATTCAGGATGGACAGCCTGGCTCTTGTAGGAGAAAGGGGGGCAGTGTCAGGGCCTGGACATAAGGGACCTTGGGGCCTCTGGATGACAGCAGGAAGAGACAGAGGCTCTAGAGTGGGGGACTCAGGGAAGGTCTGGTGTGGCGGGACCCAGGCTTGCAACAGACTCTGGACTTGGTAGCCTGGGTAGGGCCCCCCCAAGGCTTAGGGTACAAGGTTCCAAGACCCAGGTGGGTTTGGAGCTGGTATGGAGGTGGAAACACAGCCTCGGAGGAGGAGGGATCAGGACAGTGAACACCAGCTCTCTAAGACCATCTGGCTGCATGCCCTGACTCCCCACCCCACATTGCACAGGTGAGGACTCTGAGGCACTGAGAGGTAAAGGATGGGCCAGAGTCTCCCAACTGGCAAGTGGCAGAGCCCTGCTCTGGACCCCAGCTCCAGGGGGCTGCATCTGCCTTGGTCTTCTCTGGCATCTGAGGGCAGTGGCCATGCTCAGCAAACTCTTTGTAGGACTGGTAGCTTGTGCGTGAACTCTTGGCTCCATTGAGCACTTTGTTATATTCTGTCCCTCCTTGGTGCCTCTTTTTTTCCCTTCTCAAAAAAAAAAAAAAACTATTATAGGATTAATACATAAAATCATTCTTTCTTTCTTTTTTTTTTTTTTTGTTTTGAGACAGAGCCTCAAGCTGTCACCCTGGGTACAGTGCTGTGGCATCACAGCTCACCTTCAACTCCTGGGCTCAAGCGATTCTCCTGCCTCTGCCTCCCAAGTAGCTGGGACTACAGGCGCGCGCCACAATGTCCAGCCATTTTTTGGTTGCAGCTGTCACTGTTGTTTGGCGTGCCCAGGCTGGATTTGAACCCGCCACCTCAGGTGTATGTAGCTGGTGCCTTAGCTTCTTGAGCCACAGGCGCCGAGCCCATAAAATCATTCCTATTAAGAAATGAAGCAGTATGAATGATAAACATTAACACAGAGCCCTGCTTTTAGATGTGTATCTGTGTACTATATTTATATATAATATATATATGTACCCTCTGCATACACAGAGGATGCCAAAAAATGTATATACATTCAAAGAAAATATTAAAATTGTAATGCTCAATACATACTGATAACAAGTCATGTTTAGCACCTCTTGTAATTGCAGAAGTCAAATGTGACTTGAATATTGCAAATTTAATGCATTTTTTTCCTTTCTTAAAATGTGTATCCTTTTTTGGGCACCCTCTGTGTGTGTGTATATGTGTGTATTTATTTATTTATTTATTTATTTATTGAGACGGAGCCTCAAGCTATCCCCCTGGGTAGAGTGCCATGGCATCACAGCTCATAGCAACCTCCAACTCTTGGGCTCAAGCGAGTCTCCTGCCTCACCTCCCAAGTAGCTGGGACCACAGGCGCCCACCACAACGCCCGGCCATTTTTTGGTTGCAGCCATCATTGTTGTTTGGTGGGCCCAGGCTGGGGATTCCAACCCGCCACCTTAGGTGTACGTGGCTGGCACCCTAGCCGATTGAGCCACAGGCGCCAAGCCATAAATTTTGTTTTTTAAAAAATAAAGGGGGGGCTCCCCAGGGAGACACTTTGCCCCCTGGACTACCAAAATGCAAGCAATGATGATAGAATAATATGCAATTAAAAAGAAATACGATGGACCTTTAGGGCATAAAACATAAACAGGAGCTGGCCACAGTGTTGCACATCCATCCATAGTCCCAGCTACTTGGGAGGCTTGGGTGGGAGGATCATTTGAACCCAGGGGTTTGAGGCTGCAGTGGGCTATTTTCACACCTGTGAATAGCTACTGCCCTCCAGCCTGGGCAACAGAGTGAGAACCCATCTCTTTTAAAAAAATACACTTCAAAAGAGAAAAAATAGAATAAATCAGGATGGATTATTTAAAAGATTCCGCGACTGTGACCTTTTCTGATTTTTTAAGCAGTTTATATAGTGGTTATAATTGTGTTTGTAACAATTTGTGTTTTTAGTTTTTCTTTTGACATTTAACATATGTCAATGTTGTCCATAAATCTACATGGATTACTTTGCTTATCGTTTTAATATACTATCCTAGGGGTTGATCCTCCCATAATAAACATGCGCTTTGCTTTTTGTAGCCAGTGCCCACCTGGCATTACTGAGTCTCTGGAATCAGAGTGATTTAAAGGCAGCGGGATTGCAGGTTGTCTTGGTTGAGGGGTGACCTTTTGGGCATTTCTGTGTCTCATGGCAGTTGTGATGACCTGTTTTCTCCTTTTTTTATTCCAGGATGGTTTTCTCTGGCAGGCAATCTGGCCATGTTGGCAGACCTGAAGAAGTTTTACTGACTTTCAAGATATTTCTTGTTATTATTTGTCTTCATGTTGCTCCGGTTACATCCCTGGAAGGTAAGGTGCCTGTTTTCCTTCTTTTTTTTTTTTTTTTTTTACCTGTTTTTATGTTTGTGTGTGTGTGTGTGTATTATGTTGTTACTTAGGATTTTCTTTTTTTACTATGGTAAAATAGACGTAATGTTTACCATTCTGATTATTTTTAAGTATACAGTTATTTGGCTCAGCGCCTGTGGCTCAATCGGCTAAGGCGCCAGCCACGTACACCTAAGGTGGCGGGTTCGAATCCCCAGCCCGGCCCGCCAAACAACAATGATGGCTGCAACCAAAAAATGGCCGGGCGTTATGGCGGGCGCCTGTGGTCCCA